>CM040401.1:28479468-28643565 GCA_022702515.1 Ilyophis sp. 1 JC-2022
ATTTCAGTGAGAACAGACAGCTTGGAAAAGGAAACTCACAGCTGCTATCGTCTCTTGGTAACGGATCACAACACGTTATCGTGGCGGGTGTTAGGAGTGGTGTGCTTAATATGCGGCACAAATTGAAAGTACCTTTCCCTCAGACACAAAACAGCGGACACCAGTCAGGACGTGAAAAGCTTGTGGGCGGAAAATGAGGAGAGCACGTCCGCATGGTTGCGGGCGGGCCGGTTTTTTTTCCTGCCACCTCGCGGATCCTTGCTTTCTCTGTCCCTGTCTGGCCCGGCCATCACAAAATGGTGGCGTGCGACAGGTTTCGCCATAGTGAACTTGGACCGGGCCCAGCCTGAGACCGGCTGTGATACTGTCTGGGCTGAAGGTGAGAGACAGGTACGCGCAGCGGCTCGCGGGATAATAAAGCCCGCTCGGCGGTGGGAGAATCCGCCCCGCCCAACTGAACTTCTGCATATGGACAGCAATTAAATCCTTCTCCAAGGCAATAACGAGACCCTTGCCAGCACTGCCAGCCAATCTGGGGCCTCAATTAGCTGTAAAGGATTTCCTTTCATTGCGGCCGCTGAGAGCCCAGCGGCTGCAGAAGGAATTAAATATGACCTTGGGGGTGTTGGAGCGGCCGTTATGTTTCTTAAATAAAGATCCGTGCGCACGCTCTTCTTCTCCTACTTTTTCTTCACCTTCCTCTTCTTTGTCACTACTTTTTCACCCTCTGTTATTTTTCACCAGCCAACTGCAGGATTAAATAATTATGCCGCAAAGTAACCTCCACAGTTTTCTTCTGCCCCAACCAGCAAACATAACATATCGGCCCCAATAGCAGCCCGTTAGAGATCCCGCTGTTGGCTCAGCTGACCGTCTGCCAGTGGGCTGCCAGTGGACATTTAATGTAGAGTGGTCAAGATGAGGATGGGCTGTTAAAAAAACTCAGAAGAGTTGGCGAATGCTCCTTCCTGTAATGGACTGCCGTCGTGGCCATTTGCGTGATGCTGGTGGGCCGACAGCTGCCACCGACGGCAGTCTGATAGGCGCTTGCTTGCGGGGCTGTTACCTTTGGATCCTCGGTTCAGGCTGTCAGATTTACGCACACACACAGGCACGCACGAACACGCACACATGGACACGCACAAACACATGCACACACACATTACATTACATTATAGGCATTTAGCAGACGCTCTTATCCAGAGCGACTTACACAGCATTTTTTTTTTTTGCATTTATATAGTATCCATTTACAGCTGGATATATACTGAAGCAATTCAGGTGAAGTACCTTGCTCAGTGGTACAACGGCAGTGTCCTACGTGGGACTTGAACCTGCGACCTTTCGGTTACAAAGCCAGTTCCTTAACCACTGTACTACACTGCCGCCCCGTTGAACTTTGACGTTGAATGTTTGAACTACATAACTGTTATTGAGCGGCACGGTGGCGCAGTGGTTAGCACTGTTGCCTCACAGCATGAAGGTACCGAGTTCGAATCCCGGCCGAGGGCCTTTCTGTATGGAGTTTGCATGTTCTCCCCGTGTCTGCGTGGGCTTCCGCCCACAGTCCAAAAACATGCCAGCTAGGTTAATTCGAGACTCTAAATTGCCCATAGGTATGAATGTGTAAGTGAATGGTGTGAGTGCTATAATTATTAAAAAAAAAAAAAAAAAAAAAAAACTGTTATTGTACAGTTCTCTGTGGTTTGAACCATAGGTTTGAACCCGGAGAGGAATTAATGCAATCAATTCAAAGTAAAATACAGTGCGGCTGCTATCAAGAGATAAATAGGCTATCACACGCAAGCTCGCAATCAAAGTTGAGTTAACTTGAACGCCAAGTCGTTTGAACTAACCTTAGTCTATTTAAAGAAAGCTAAATTGCAAGGCGACGTTTCACCAAATGCATGTTCCACACAAATCATTAAATAATGGTAGGTTTTATTTCATTTAAAGGCCCATTCATTAATTTCAGTCGCTAATCGAACGAAAATTACGTGCATGGCAACTAAGTACTTCGGTGGATAATGGTTCTCGTCTATTTTTGTTACTGTCACCAGCCACTGAACAATACGACAAAACCATTTCCAAGGCATGGTTTATTTGGCAAAATCTTAACTATCTAGTCTTCGATTAATTGAAGGGAAACTGTAGGCTACTATTTAAATTCATAACAAACATGTTCCGACACGTTTTAAAGTTTAAATATCAGTAGCTGAACTGTCAGTCATTCTTATACGGCCAAAGTTAACAAAATGTCGAATATTTTGCTGTAGCTTAATTAAGTAGGCTACTACCTACATCAACAACACCGTAGGCTAAAAAAAAAAAAAAAACTTCCTGCAGCGTTTTAAATGCAAATAAAACTTATCCTCCAGCATATTGCTCCGTAATCAGTTTTGATAAAGTGGATCTAACCCTTGTGTTAGCTTCAGTATTTTTTTAACTTACCCGTTAGCTATACTTACCGTCTGGTCGCATGATCCTGGAACAATGGCGAAATAATTTGTGTTTAATAGAATAGGCCTATTGCAAGAATCGTGACTATGGAATATGACATGCGTCATAGAACTAACGAGTAATTTTGATTGTGATGTCACAGCCAGGTGTATAGTTCCACAAACATGTAAAAACAGCCACAAACAAACACACACACATACACACACGCACAAACACATGCACACACATACACACGCGCACAAACACATGCACACACACACACACACACGCACGCACAAACACACACACACACACATACAAGCACATGCACACACACATAAGCACATGCACAAACACAAACATATGCACATGCACACATACACATACACATGCACACGCACACACACAAACATACACACACACACACACACATATACAGGCACATGCACACACACACACACACACACACACACATAAACACATGCACACACATGCACACAAACACATGCACACATACACAAGCATACACACACACACACAAACACACACAAATACACACACAGGTAAAGTGTTTTCACCATGTGAATTGAAAATGTAAATGACCGGGGGGCAACCCTCCTGGAAATGCGTACAGTTCTATTTCTGTCACGTTGGTGAAGAAAGACAGGCAGCGGGCGTGACCACCCCCGCCGCCTTACATATCACGATATGACATCAGCAGGGAGTCCTTTTCTCGGGGAGAGAATGACAGAGTGAATCTTTGCGGGGAGCGTAAGGCTGATACGCTCGGCAGATGCTGCATCTCACCTTGAGATTCAGGGGAGTGTGACTGCGCGAGCGGGCTCAATGTGACTCCCGAAGACTGGAACAGAGGGAGGGTGTAAAGATGTATTATAACTGGTCGTGCAGTAATTCTTTAAAGTCTGTTCTGACAGTGGGAGCCTGATGGAGTTTGCTCATGGTGGCAGTTTTATTGATCCTTTTAATTCTCTCTGGATTAGCTACTTAGTCACTGTACAGAGGGGAAAAAAGGGGCGGTGGTCATTTCTCTCACTGAAAACGCAGCGCTTCGCTCAGTAACAGAGTCATTGAGAGCGAGGATCTTTTGAAACCCACATCTGCAGAATATGATTCAAATCGATTTATACGTTTACAAAAGGGGATATTGAAATATGACGATACTTATAAGTATTCGCTCACTGAATCTGGTTTGTAGAACGTATTTCCTGTAAACAGCCCTTTTCCGACTAAATGCTCCAGCTCTTTACTTTGTTATGTGAGGGTACATGCTGGCGTTGTGCTCACATGATTACACCCTTTGTGGTTTCTGAATATTGAACGTTGACTTCCATACAGAAACCATACTGCTCATCCACAATCAGTAGGAGACAATACAGCTGCCTATTCAAATCTATATAAATGAAAGCTCTATGAACCCTTTTTTAGATTTCACTGGTCAAATACCCAAACAAATTTGTGGCGAATACCAAATCAACCAATACTAATACTTTTTTGTTTTACAGTAGGCCTACCCTTTCCTTGTACTGTATATCACTGTGTATTTGCTATGAAAAAGCCTCACATAATTGAACGGAACCTTCACATTTTATTAAATTATTCCATTACGGAGATGTGCTAATGTGGGAGCCGCCATCCAACTGCTGCAGTAGTGGCCTTGCCAATTTTTCCAAAATTTTGCAATTGTGGGTGGCATCATTTCAATCAAACGATTAAAAACCTTGTTGATTAATGTGTTACAATAAACAATTATATTCCTGAGAGCATATGCCCCAAGTGGAGTATTTATTGAAATGTGGGAGAACTAAATTAAGTGGATGCTGTAAAAAAGTTATTTTTCAGGCCTGGAATACAATGAGTACAGAGAAGCAGATAAACTGGTAAAAGGTTGTGCATATTTGCTAATCTACATTTATAACTCGTTTTATTTATTTATTTACTTACTAATATGTAGGAGATATATTTAAATGGGAATAGTGGTTGTTATTTTGGCTATCAGAGGTAGAAACCCAAGCTAATGCGATTATCTGTCTCTAATTCTATCACAGCACTGGTACAGCAGATGAATGTGTCAGATGAAGTTGCCAATTTTCCTCAAGCATCTAAGGTATTCTTGTCAAAGATGAAAAGAAAACAATTACCAGATGGAGGTTTGTACATTGACTGAAGGCAGCTCTGTAAGCCCGACATCCACGACACCGTAAGGCGGATATATCTATGGTCATAGGCGTTTTAATGGCTTGTCAAGATCCACTGCTAGCCAATAACTTGTCTTGTTTTTCCTCAAATTTACATTCTGTCTCTGAGAGTTCAGAGGTGTTTCTGTGACATGGTCAGTGAAAGTTATTGCCACCGCTGTCCATTGGAGAATAATTACATTCTACTTCTTTTATAGTGCAATTGGGATTTTACTGGCAGTGAAGATGTAAAAGTAAGCTGCAGTGGGATACATTAGGGACTGGTGTCCGCTGTTTTGTGTCTGAGGGAAAGGTACTTTCAATGCATTAGGGATACGGGTGCTTCACTGACTGCGATGTTAGTGATTGCTAATATAATTCTGGTTTGTACAAAGTGCTATATTACCCACACACACTTCTACCAATTCTATCTTCATACATTTAAAATTGTTTTCCTCTCCTCCGAGTTGAAATTGGCAACCATGCTATTCCTTAAATTGAAATTGAATATCCTGCAATATAGTGTAAATACAGTATATGTTGACTTTGTTTTTGTTGTATAATGATACATATATTTGACAGCATTGTAATATATTGCAACACATAAAATCCAATATATTGTGAAATAGAAAAAAAAATAGTCCAGGTTTTAAGTGGGGATATGTAGATTTTGCTCTGTCTGCAGACAGAACTACCTGGGGGACACTATGCAAATAGAATAATTTCAGAGGGAAATAGCCAGAAAACCTGTAGTTTGCATTACACATTGCACACAGCCTATCCAAGGTCAGGGTAGAGATGGAATCTGCTTGCTAAACTTCACCCAATCAGAAAACTTCTAAAACAGGAAGCCAGGGCTGAGTCCACAGTCCAGGACCCTGATTTGGTGCGTACATCGTAACTGCGTAACTACGTGAGCTTTTTAAATTTGGAAATGTAGTTCATAAGGCAGGAATATGTAAAAGACACAGTCAAATGTGGTCTGTAACCCAGCTGGATCAACATGGCATGAACAATGCGGTCATGCCTCCGAATATGTGAAAAAAAAAAAACTAATTTTAAATGTATGTCACGAATTGAGACATTTTCAGGGAGATGAAAATACAGGAGCCAAACATTTGTATGGTGAAGCTAATCCTGAAGAAGCACAAAAGCTGGGTCATCCATATCTGGAAACAGCTTATTTCCATCTAGTTCATAGATTTAAAAAAACAACAACTACAAACAACTGTTTCCTATTACAGGTATAGAAAGGTTTCCTTCCACTTTAAGGAGTTGCCATCGCTTTTTGGCTCAGCGGGAACAAACAGCCCCTGCCGGGCGAGCTAATAGCCAGCCGCTGCTATATCGCCGCAGCGACGCCATGCTGCAGGAGAGGCTAAGCCTTTTTAGAAAGTGTGCCGCCAAACTAACCAAAACTTCTGCTTCATGCACTGTGGCTTTCTGACAATGACACCTTGACAGCGTCCGTGAGTTGACCGATCTATCCTGCGAGAGCCACAGCTGCCTCGGTAATGAATGTGTTTTCGTTTACTGACACATAACAACCGGAGTTTCACTTTATTATTGATGGTGTGTCCCTGGATTAGAGGGAAAAACAGAAGGATAACTATTTCACCCTCGCTGGCCTGGCTTCACATGGCCGAGTTGCGCGGCGTGAATGTTCCCAAAGCAAAGATCTATTGCTGGTGGCCATAGAATTAAACTCCACTGATCCACTTTCCTTGCATTAGCCTTAAATCACTGCCCTCTGAAAAACAATAGTTTTTATTTTATTTTACACAATATCAGCAAATATCTCATAAAAATCTGATGAATTGTGATGATGATGCAAAATATTAAGTTTTTCCCATTAATACCTGAAAACAAAAGTTCCCGTATACACGGGATTGGCTTGTCCATCACTTAAGAAAGTAATATCACAGGATGCACAGGCACACACAAATATTTCTAAGATGAGAACTCAGTTTTATTAAGAGAGATGATTAAGACAGTTCTAAATGAGGTTCTATCATAGGGGCGGCTGTGGCTCAGGAGGTAGAGCGGGTCGTCCGCTGATCGCAGGGTAGGCGGTTCGATCCCCGGCTCCTCCTGTCCATATGTCGAAGTGTCCTTGGGCAAGACTCTGAACCCCAAATTGCTCCCAATGAGCAGGCTAGCACCTTACATGGCAGCTGCTGCCATTGGTGTGTGAATGTGTGTTTGAACAGGTGAGTGAGAGGCCATTGTAAAGTGCTTTGGATAAAGGCGCTATATAAGTGCAGTCCATTTACCATTTTGACAATCTTAGCGATGGGTCTAAAACGCATGGCGCAAGTGCAAGATCAAGTCCAAGTCCACATTTGAAAGTTAGACGGTGTGTTATTTTAGCGCTAAGTACGGCGCAAGGTGCAAATAGGCTGAACTTAGTCTCTTCATTAATTATAGATGTGTCTTGGGCGTAACATGCAATAAACCAATCAAAATGTCATATCCCATTCCCTTTAAAAGCCTGCTTTTCCACCTTACCGGATTGCTTATATGACGGCAAAACAGACATGCTCGTGCTTGTGTGGTTTAAGCGTGCAAGCAAGGAATAGCCTATATGGATCAATAGTATGATCAATATAATTTGGACTAACCATTAAAAAACGGCAAATTAGCCTGCTCGTTTAACGAATTTTGTTTGATTATACAATGAAGCATTGTCAAACATCAATTCCATGTTCTCGCAGCAGTCAGATCACAGGCAATGCATTTCAGCTAGTGAAGTTCAAGCTTCATCCGAAATTCATATTCTCATAATAACATAAATAGCGTTAGTTTGGCTTAATGATGACATTAAAAACACGAAAGCTGTCAGGTTGGGAGCCCATAGGTTCACGCATGGCCTACTTACCTTGTTTTATAATGTCCTGCTTATGGAAATATGACCAACTCGTTTTAACTGGTAACTTAATGCTTTACAACAAGCCAATTTCCCCGGGATTACAGGGACAACTTGCGTCTATTGTGGGAGAGAACATTTTTATTTTTGGGAAAAAATATTAATCCCTATTTCACAATGTAATCTTGATATCTTGTATGCATGCTTGTGTGCACCCCTGTGTGTAAGACAGGAGGGTGTACGCGCGTTGTGCACATGCGTATGTAGACACACTTATATTGCGCTGTTAAAAGAACATAGAAAAAACTGCAACATTACTTTAGACCAGGGGCTCGTTTCACGAAAGCGATTTGCGAGGATTTTTACTCGCAGATCGCAATTTCTTGTCAAAACGCGTTTCACGTAAATACGCATCCCTCGCAAATCACAAATAAAAGTGCGACGACTACAGGCTGCTCGCAAAACATTTTTTTCTTGCAAGTATGGAGTTTCCTGTGCGGAGACGGAGGCAGAATCTTCCACCATTTACATAACTACGGAGATTAGTTGTTAGAAAGATATCACTTACAAAAACGTAGCCAACATAAAAGTTTTTTTAAATGTTTATTTTAAAGTAGACTATATTTTATGTAGACAACTTTATAAAACCAAATAGGCCTATGTATTTAAAGTATTTCCAGTATTATGTAGGCCTATTTCCTGGAACTAAAAGTTAAGTATAGGCTACTACCATTTATAAACTAGCCTACTTCTAAACTTGTAGGCTACTAGAAACCGCTTCTGCAAATTAAAATAAAAGTGCATTAAGTAGCCTACACTGTCCTGGATTTAGTTCAGAAAAAGTGTAAAGACGTTTATAAATAAATTCTTTCAATATGCATAATGTTACTATAAAGTGTAGGCTATATTAGGCCTACTGCGGAAATAGATACAATAATAATAGTTAAAATAAAATTAATATTTTGAATTACATTTTTATATTAGCCTACAACGCATAATTCCAATTTAATCTGACCACAAGGTGAATTTTTCAACCCACCCCACCGTCCTCCCCGATATAGGCTACCACTTGCAACCTTGGCTACACCCGTGGCCAGCCCACACAGAACGAAGGGCAATACAATACTGCTATGTATCCTTAATGTTCAGAAATCAACAGATGATGCTGATAAATTTTTTCCTGAAGGGCAAATGTGAATTGTGTTTTGGCCATTAACATAGTTTTAATATGATATTTGTATATTATAACGTTGGATTAAAGTCAGACACGATAAATTGTAACATAATTTTGGTTATTAAAAGTATTTAGAATATTTTACAGACAGTAAAGTACCCTGTAATCCATAGCGCCACCTTTATTTTGCATTTTGGGATAATTGACAGTTCGATACAAAAAACGAGGCAGGGGGATCAGAACGATTGCAGCTTTACGGATTGCCTACATGAACGCGCTTTGCAACGTGCGTTCATGGCTTGCAGTTGCGATTTATACCTGAAACAGGAGAAATTAATCGCATATCGCAGCTCGCAACTTTCGTGAAACGAGCCCCAGGTTTGTGGTGGTTGGCTCAAGATAGCAATACGTCAAAAAATATCCTGGCCACACCTCATCTTAAGACCAACCTGGCCAGTTCACTTGGTACACTGCCTGGCCCAAAAAAAGTTGCACACTCTAATATTTCGTTGGACCGCCGCATTTGATTACGGCGCGCATTCGTCTTGACATTGTTTTGACAACCTTATGCAACGTCACAACATTTATTTCCGTCCAGAGTTGTATTCATTTTTGGCCGAGATATTGTATTGACGACGGGAGAGTCGAACCACTCCATAAAGTCTTCTCCAGCACATCCCAATGACTTTCAATGGGGTTAAGGTCAGGACTCTGGTGGCCAATTCATGTGTGAAAATGATTCCTCATGCTCCCTGAACAGCTCTTTCACAATTTGAGCCCGATGAATCTTGGCATTGTTGTCCTAGAATATGCCCATTGATGGGATAACCTGGTCATTCAGTACATGCGGGTACTCCGCTGACTTCATTGTATTGCTGCATAATGTTGCAAAGCCTAGACCTGACCAATTTAAGTAAACCCAGATCATAACACTGCCTCCAGAGGCTTGTACAGTGGGCACTATGCATGACGGGTGCAACAGCAACTTATTTTTTGGCCAGGCAGTGTAGGTAAACAACGTGAGCGCTGGGCGCTATAATGACCCCTGCACAGGGTGTAAGATAGCAAAGACAATTGCGTTTGGGTTAGCGCTGCTTACCGTCGGGTGTAAGATAGGGCCCCAAGTGTTGAAGACTGACATAATCGGGGTGGAGGCACACATTCCGGAATACTGATATCTGTGCATTCATTTGAGGCACAAGGGCAACCACTGGTAATTTTAATCAAAATGATAGTGTCCCTATTAACCCCTTTGTGTAGATGCTAAATTTGGTCAATTCTCACCTATTTAGGGGGTTCATGTTATGTTAAAATCTGAAAAGAAACAAAAGTATATGAAAGAAAATCAACAAAAAAAAGTGGTAAGATACAAAACAGCATGGCTACATGACAACAGTAGACCTCCCATAGTATATTCAGGAGTATGAATACGTTTGTCAACACATGACCGAGAACATTGCTTAGAAAAGTTTGAAATGATGGAGCACAAACAGTAATGTTAAATTTTGATGTTTGTGATCAGTGATTAAGGCCCACGATTTACTAAGACATTTAGCATGTGTAAACCCTTTTTGTCATGGATCTGACCTTTCTTCCCTTATCTCCACGTCGTTTTATTCGTTGTTATCGTTTACCGGTAATCTATCGGATTTTCCTGTGTTCCGTCACGGGTTTTGCTTTCACCTTGTCATTAGTGAGTTCACCTGGCCATTAGTGAGTTCACCTGGCAGTTAATTCCGCTCACTATTTATACCCCGCTTCCGGACTCTCTCATTGCTTCCATGTTATTCCACTTAACATTTGAGCCGGTAAAGAGGTATAAGAAATTAGTTACAAAGCTAGTTTAAAAACGAAAGGGTTAGAAAGTAGGGTTTTTAGAAAGAAAGAAAGTTTCTTTTAGCTCTCATTGCTGAGCAGAGGCTTTCTCATTTCTTTCATTATATACTCTGACTTACGAGTGCTCTTACCCAGGAAAAGTTAGGGTTGTTGAGTTCTCTGTTTCCTTTAGTTTTCACTCCAATAATGGGAGTAAGATAAGCGTGTCTGCTTATTTCCTTTTTTACCGTTTCTACCGACTAGCGCTCTAACTGCGCTGACTCCAGTTTAAAGGGGTCTTATAGTTTTGGTTTCCTTTGTTCGTTCGCTCCACAAACGGAGTTAGATAAGCGTTATTGCTTATTCCTTTGTTTTGCTCGTTTAGCGAGCTCCTCGTTTATAGTGCGAGGTTTGTTGTTTCTTCATTTCTAGTTTTCTCCACTACGGATCATTGTCCGTTTTCAGTGGTGTTCTTAGGAACACTTTAAGATTGCCCAGCTATTGCAATTGGATCTCCAACACTCCCATCTCTGTCTCTGACAGAGATCCCTTACACTTTTAGCATATGCAAAACCAATAACACAACAAATGATTGGTGCAAAAAAAATACCGTGACCAATCATTGGTCATGTTATTGTTTTTGTGTGTGCTAAAAGTTTTTGCACACACTAAAGGTCTTTTCCCCCAAGTGTCTGTCAGTCTTAACACATCCATTTGGTTACATGTGCATGTGGGTGGGTTATTTGATCCAGATCATGTTAAATTATTTTTGTATGCATTGTATTTTCCTGGCAATCCTGGTTTGCAAGAGAAGGAACTGCTCATATTAGGAAACCATCTATCATTCATAATCACTAACATGAAAGCTGAGAAAAGCAGGTTCTTCTTTGAGTTTTGGAACGCTTTGCTGAAGGGTGTGTTTTTGTATGGCATATTTTTTTCAATATTGTTTGGTTGGGGATCTCTTTTAAGACTTATACAGACCTTAATACAGAAAATATTGAGGTGTATTGCTTGGCAAGCAGAAGTTTCACCGGCCGGCTGGAACTGAAGCTGAGAGAGTATATTTATTTACCATAACCATTATTGTGCACTCTGCACAGGTTGACAGCACAAATAAGCAGGTTGTCAGCAGTGCTATTCAGTGTAAAATAAACATGACAAGCACACTGGCAAGCACTGTACTGCTGCTGGAGAGTCTATTTCAGGATTGTTTTAAATGTAGATGTAATTTAGATCTAAATGTATACAGTGGCCCCCTATAATGCACAGCAGCCCACTAGCATGCGTATACAACGGCCCACTGGCACGCATACAACGGCCCACTGGCACGCATACAACGGCCCACTGGCACGCATACAACGGCCCACTGGCACGCATACAACGGCCCACTAGCACACATAAAGCGGCCCATGTACAAGCACAATTCTAATTCTAAATCAGTGCATTTCGCTAAGAAAACAAACACTAGCTGCTTCTCCTTTGTTTAGAGGCAGGCAGACTAACGCTAGCGAGCCATCTTCTAGTCTACTTCCATACAGTCAGCGCCGGGCACTGTTCTCTCCCGGAGTGATACTAAAAGTCTTAACTTGTTCTTTATTCTAAACAGCAACATTTGAAATCTGAAATGACATCTGATATACAGTAATTTGAGCGAAAATATCGTCTTTGTGCACTCGGTATATGTGCATTTTCGTTTCCAACAACGACACTTGTAAAGCTGTTGTTAAACCTTATTTGAGTGGATTTAGGTGGTTATTTAAAGCAAGTTAGCCAGGGGGAAATTATATCCAATGGCAAGATGCTAATTGTTAGCATTGCTCCAATTCAGGATTTACTATAATTTAGCTACAATGGTGAGACCAGAGGGGTGTACCACGAACCAGACTCACTTTTAATCGGGGCATATTGCCGCGGCAATTTACTCTGTACGGCTAACCTGCTCCGGGGCAGATAATGTTCAGGATAACAGATTGAAACACATTAAAGCACCGCCCTTTGACCAATCAACTCATTGGCTTTGGAAAAAGGCGTTTCCATTCCAAAGGATTCTGTAGAGATATGTGTGGATACTAAGGAAATCCCTTCGCAGGGCGAGATTATCGAGTTCCGCAAAATATTTTCTGAGTTTCGGAAAATGCTTGAGAGACTTTTTTTAATGAATAAACGTTAGTGTGATTGCTTCAGAAAGATTTTAAACATGCTGTATCAAGTTTAAAGTTTAGGAGCTCTAGAATGTAGTAGTACAGTTGTCACATTAGAAATAAACTGTATGACAATGTACTGACTACTGCGAGTATAGATGTATTTGTTATGAGTGGTAAGGTAAATAGGGTATTAACTAACAAATTAAACCTACATGATGAGCATTTTTTATTTTATTTTTTGCAAAAGCTCCTTCCTGGCTTTATTGGAGGCAATGGTGTTGCTTTTTGCTCTTATGATTGATTCATGTTCTTGTCCATCCATTATATCTGTTTGTATCAGTCTTTCCCCACAGGAGAGAAATACGTTGCTCTAGTACAGCCCATGCTGCACCGCTATTGGCTCGTTGTTGCAGACGCTGCCCCTTTTATGGGAACGTGCACGTACCTTGATTAATAAAGCCAGTGTTCACTTAGCAAGTTGATAACCACGTCCGTAGTACCGGTTAAACCATATAGTGGTGTATAGGCTTTCTGAAGCCAGCTAACGCAAAGAAACCCTGGCTATGTTAAGCTTCTTTCGTAGTATATACAGCTTAACATACACTTTTGGAGAAAAGTAAAACAACAAAATTCTTCAAAATGGGTGAACTATCTATTTAAGCAATTGTTTTTCACGTTGAATACCATGTTTAAAAAGCCTCTGTTTAAAACAACTTTTATTAAATGTTCATACAAAACACAATATGAAAAAGTATAAGGGGGCTGAATACTTTTTCAACCCACTGTATACAGCATTACCTCAATCAATGCCCTTTCAAGAAAGCCAGCAGTGTATGTTCACATTTTGTGTTTATGTCTTGCCACAATTCAATGAGGCTCTCCACACAGTTAAATGTGTGTTTATTTTCCTGCTTTTGCTTTCTGCATTATCTGCCTGCATGTTACTGTTACTCTCTTCCATTACTCTCTCGCTAGAATCTTGCAGTAAACAGCTGCTGGAATGTTGTGTTTTTCAAAAGCCATTTTTTATTGCCTTTTGGCAGTCCTGGTTAGCTTGTAAACACCTGCCTCATAACAAGATCTACACTGTTAAGCCAACATACGGTTTTATGTATATATGTTTCATCTGTAATCTCATCTGTAAAACCCATAACAGACATTGTAAAGGATAAATCGTACTGTGTGTTCTGGTCTAAATGATCTTACTCAAGCTTGCAATATACATGCTTTTCTCGCAAGGACATTTCTCAAAACCAAACTACATTTTCACCATATATTAATTTATTTATAAGTCAGCCATGGGCACCTTCCATTTATTAGCATATTGCTTGTATGCAGAATGTTTAATTAGTCAGGTTCAGCAAATATAGAAATTACTTTTTAGAACGCATGCTATGGAGCTGGAGGGTTGGGGGAAGTGGGAGGGGGGACATTTTAAAAATACATTCTATTTTGTATAAATACAATCGATTCAATCAATTTTTTCAAATGAATCCCAAATGAATTCAATAAACAGAAGTACCTGTGCAATTAATGGTCCAGCTCATATCTATTCGACTATTCCATGACTCCAACCTGTTCTTACCTGAATTTCAATGCTGTGTGTAGTGAGGAAGAGCTTTTTCAAATTGCAATAGGTGTGAAATTGAAGTCCCGGATGTGTAGCACATGGTAAATGGCCATTTAAACAACAAGTATTAACTTCCAATTCAGTTATGATTGTTGTTCATTTTAACCGGACTCCTCACTTTAGGCCCTAGAATTGATGCATACACCCTCCATTTCTCTGTTAACTGTGCTTACTGGTTGTTTCTCAGTCATTACTGCAGTTGCCTTATCAATTATTAAATAAGTAAAATGTTTCTCTTTGATTTCTGTTTATCATCAAGTCCAGCATATAAGTGTGGGAAGTTAAGAATGAGTATTGGTAAGGCAAGTTTTTTGGGAAATTGTCCTTCCCAATTTGTCACGAGCCACAAATTTTGCCAATGGTTTTATGCAGTTTTTAATTTGTTTTGCGCAGCCAGCTTTGTAAAAAGAAGAACAGCATTGTGGGACTTATTATTTTTGGCTTTATCCTTTTATTTGTTTTGCAGCGCTGCCTGATTTAAAAGGAATGGAAATGAATACATTCTTTTCAGTGGACACAAAGACAATCTCGGTGGAGGGCTATTTGTACCTCAAGCACCCAGTATGCTTACGTCTGGTCTCTAATGGCAGCGTTGTCTTAAATAGTTAGCAGAGCTTGGCTCGTCGCTCTGCCAGCTTTGTTCTAAGAAATTGAAGGTGATAAGTCCGTATTAGTTCAATTGTTTTCACTCATGGTAAAACTGTCTCCTGGTTAAAATAAACCGGTCTACAGAGAGTCCTTTAACTGTGTCATTAAGTCCTACGGTCTTCTTCTCTTAAACGGTTCCTGGCTGCCGTGCCGGGAATAATTGGCTTGGCATGAAATCGCTTTTAAGGGTTGGTGCTAATAAAGCCTTGTTTAGAATCTCCTGAGGGCATCTCTATTGGAGGATTTATACCTTTGCTTACTCATAAACACATTAGCTTTAAATAAGTCATGGTGCTCTTATTGGGTTTGGAGAAACATGCTTTTAACTACAAATGTTTTTGATTGACTACACACCGGGAAAGGGAAAGGCGGTATCCATCTTTGGTAGTTATCCGGTGCCCGTTGGCTGAGAAGCTATCACAACAAAACAACAACAACAAAAAACTTTGTCCAGGTTTTGTACAGAAGCGTAATTACGTTGATAAGAGGATTATCGAACTTGTACAGGAAACAAACAATTGTTATGGAAATGAAAGGTGACCTGACCTCCTTCTCTTGATGCAGTATGCCTACATTATTTAAATCCACACAATAGAATTAAATTAAGGGGCCCGGTCTCTTTATGTGTTTTAGACTGTGGCCTGGTATTTCTAGAAGATTTAACAATCTGGTGTTGCAGGATTAATCCAGTTAGATGAGAGAGACGAACAGATGAATAATTAAAATGCATTAGTGAGATAGTTGACAGCCCAGTCAACACCCTGTTTTGTGGTTCCTCTTTTCTGGTTGGTAGAGCAGACACCTGAAGATATGCTTCTGAAGAAGACAATACTTATTATGGACAAGATTGTTGTGAGTGTTGCTGCATGGAGCTAATTTAGTGCCAAAGCTTAACAAACGGAACACGTTTTTTTTTTACGATTTGCAAAACAAGCACAGTTAGTTTTGAAAATGCAAAACACGATGATCGAAAACTGCACTTTTTGTACTTGCAAAATGAGTTATGTTTGTTTGATAATCGTGTTTTGCATTTTCAAAACATGCTGTATTTGTTTAATAATCGTTTTTTTCCTTTTTCATTTTCAAAACACTGTGCTTGTTTGCGAATTATAGGGAATTTGTAAAATGTGCTCTGTTTCTTTTGTTAAGTTTTGGCACTAAATTTGCTCCCTATTGCTGCAAAAGAAATAAACATTTTCTTATTGCCATTGTCAGGTTTGGATTCAACTTAAAATTGAGATAATGGGGTTTTGCCCCTGCTTCACCTTAATGCAAGTGAAAAAGATTAATTTTGAACAAGTGGTAATGAACACACGATTAAACAAACCCCACTATTGCCTATACATCATTTAATGCATGTGATTTACTTGACTCGCGCATATCTCTAATAACCCGTATGATTCTGTATCTAATAGTCCATGAATTGCCCCTCTGCATTAGCGTACTGGTTGTTATTAACACAAGCTTTTTTTACATTAGTTTGTCTGTGAGCTGTGAGCAAATTTGTTGCATATATTATATCTTAATTTCCGACACAAGTTTTATAACGTAATACATGTTATATTTGTTATGTTGCATTCTTTTTTTCAAATAATACATTTGACATGCAATATTAAACATGATGTGTGCTTCTTCCCAACGTAAAACAAAAATAACCACAAGAACAAAAAGAAGATGAACAATAATAATAAATTCACAAAACAATAATAAAATACCTAATACCTTATACCTGCAGATGCCTTGCAGACTTCATATTTGTCAAAAATAACAGTGTAAGCAGATACTTGCTTGACGTGCCTTTCCATCATTTATATCTATTATCTGTGGTATATGTACGTATGCTGGCAGATTTTTCTGGGTCTTATCTCGGGGGGATTGGTAGATTCTGGGCAATCTGCACACGCACAGATTTCCTGTCAGAATGCAAACAAGCCAAAAAATAGAAGATCCTCCTAGAAAAAGGCTCAGAGGAGCCTGTCTCCCTGCGCCTCATTACCTGACACCAATGCACTTCCCACACGATCTGCACTATAAGGGGGTCAGCCAAAACGTTCTCGGCACCGTCCCATTAGGGACGGTGCAGTGCATGAACCGTGGGCGGTTTCGTAGAAGGAATGGGGCTCTCGTATGCCGTACCGACGTCTCCACGGGATCAGTTCGCTCTTGTTACGCCACAAAAGCAGACAAAAAGTTGCATGGTTTTCAGAACGATCATTGCCCATCAGACGTGCCTCGTGGTGCAGATATTTTTTCTCAGTGAGCCTGGCATTAGATGCATATTATATTCATATTGTGGAAATCACAATTGGGACCAGTACAGACAAGCATGTGACTTATTCCCTGTGACACAGATGCTCCCAGACAGTGTGGGTCAGCAGGTTTGAATGACAAACACCAGAGTCTACAGGGAGGAATGCACTGCATACATGATATAATGTATATAATGTGTGTTTGTGTGTGTGTGTATGTATGTATGTATGGATGTGGTCCTGAGGGCATTCCAAAAAAGTATTGAAAATAAATAATGTCGAGGGATTGACATTGCATATATTTCACACAGACATTATGTGTCACTGTTCACAAATGTAGTGTGCACTGAGAGTAGACATGGCATAAATGAACATGGTGTATGAAAAATAATGTGAGTTTAGTGTTTATAGGAAGCCATGAGACGTGAGAGTGTACGTCTGTGAACCGATATCGATATGTGTGCAGATTTTAATACAAGGATATTTTAGTGACATTTTTGTCAGAATTCCGTCTGCTTTCTGCAGTATGTCATTTCCTGTCCCGATTGAATTTGAATCATTTGCATCATTTCAAAAGTTCCAAGGTTGACAGAAAAACAACTTTCAAAATATTTTTTTTTTTAAAGATGACACGCAGAGATGCACTTTGTGTCATTTGTATCCAAATTAACTCGGTTGGCTATTAAGGAGCTAGGAAACACATTTTCACTTTGCGCCACATTGCTTTGATAGGCGGTCATTGCCTCCAGAAGACTTTTATGTAAAATGAAAACGATTGATTGACAAATGATGAGATGGACCACAGTGGGAACTATGCACCTGGAATGAGAACAGGGGCCATCTCAGGTCAGCTTCCACCCCCCATCAATGGCTCAGGGCAGTCTTGCTCACGGGTATCCGAAATTGGCCGGCATGGGTGCAGGTTTGATTTTGGCCCTTTTCGGATAAGATTGGACACTCCAGAGGGGTATACGACAAAGCAGGATTACGGAGTTAGCTGGATAACTGCACTGAGTAAAACCCGGAACTCTCACAAATCTGAAACATGGACTGAAGTAAAAAGAGCTGCTCTGGGTTTTACTCAGTGCAGTTATCCAGCTAACTAAGTAATCCTGCTTTGTCGTATACCCCTCTGGAGTGTCCAATCTTATCCGAAAATGGCCAAAATCAAACCTGCACCCATGCCGGGCCAATTTCGGATGTAATATACTCCCCTGGTCTAGGTCATGGATACTCAAATCTGACCATCCCAGGCAATTAGCAACAATTAGTTAGTTCATTTATTATTGCTACTGATTGGTCAGACTGTCTTCAAACCTAACTCCCACGTAAAGGGATGGTGGAAAACCAGCTGTTCTCAGCTATCGAGGACCATGTGTAACAGTTGTCTAAAGAAATCCAGGCAATAGTGATATGATTGGTAGACCATCAAACATTTAAACTGCAAGCGTTATTGACATTTTATTTCTGGCACATGCATAGAAGATGAACTAGGTGAACTTGGTGTTGACAATTCTTTCTTTAAAAAAATCCCACAGTTTGTTTTGTAAGGCAATTATTCTGGCATCAAAACAAAAATTTTAGTAAAAAAATTAAATCACATCTATAATTAGTCTGCTTGATACTTTGGGGGGGGGGGGGGAAACTTGTCAGTGACTCACATTAGCTTGTGACAGCATTTGTTCAACACTTCATATTCCTGGTAATTGTTTACCCTATGCCCTGTGTTCCGTTGGACGTTGCCGATTGAGTTTCCCTTCGGAGCACTGATAGAGTTCTCGCCGCATTTCGTCGGTCTAAACGACACGATGAAAAGCAGAAGAATTACAGGAGTGGTTTAGAAAGGCCACACAAACAGCTGGTGTCACAGTCCAGGTGTGACTGGGTTGTAATAGAAGCGAGGGAAGAGGCAGAGCAGCTGCCAAATTGCCCGCGGCTCCTCGGGCACGAGGACAAGATTCCTAACGACCAACGGCTCGGAAAACTCAGGCAGCGGACCGTGTAGCGGAGACAGACCATATTTTTGATTTCATTTTTTTCCCTTCCCCGTAACCTTTCGGTTTTAAGGTTTTATTACGTGTGTATTTTATGTCCTGGAGAATTTAAACCCCCCGCTCTGGCTTTGCAGGAAAATATGATTTCTAGATATGGATCTTGGGTAAGAGCGTGTAGCCTGCCTGTCCCGTCTATCATTACATTATTACATCCAAAGCAACATACAATAAGTGCATACCGAAGGTCATTGAAGCAAACTACAAAACAGATCAGACAAAGCACATCCTTCTCATAATGGAGCAGCTATCCCTCACGTCCTTTGGGGCACCAGTGAAACATCATTTTGGATCTGGCCTTGTAACCAATGCAGGTTCCATTCCTTGGTAGGCCATTACCATTTTACATTTGAGCAAGGTACTTAAGCTGCATTGTTTCAGCATATATCCAGCTGTATATATCCATACTATGTAAAAATGCAAGAAGCTGCGTAAGTCACTCTGGATAAGAGCGTGTGCTAAACATGGCTGTAATGTAATGGACTACACAGCCTGTTGATGGGCCAGATAAAATGAGTGTTTATCCTGCATGGTGTGCTGCTTGGCACTGTGATATATTGTCAGCCTTTCATTGTGGGTAATAGGTCATAACCACAAAGCATTTAACTTCTGCGAAAGGAGAACATTGTGATTTACCGGTAAAACCAGAATTAAAGTAATTCTGTGATTTATGTGCTTTTGCCTGTAGTTCATAAATCTGGGGGTGTGTTTTAAAAAGGTAGCAAACTGCTTTATGACCTCCAGGAGTGGGCTGCCAATCACCTGGGCCACACTGGGACCAAGGACACAGGCTTTACGACCTCTCTCATTGGCCAGGACTCTGTTCATAGCACAATAATGCAGGGCATGGTGGCAACATTGATTTATTAGATACAGAGCCCAGCAGTGAGAGGGGAAGTCAGTGCACTGTGCATTTTAGAATTTTTGTACTTTCTTTATTGTTCACTTAATTGCACTACATGTTCAGTAACAGCAGTCGAAGAAGAAAAAAATTAAC
The DNA here is from genome assembly GCA_022702515.1 of Ilyophis sp. 1 JC-2022. NCBI lineage: Eukaryota > Metazoa > Chordata > Actinopteri > Anguilliformes > Synaphobranchidae > Ilyophis > Ilyophis sp. 1 JC-2022. The sequence continues at coordinate 28,499,680 of CM040401.1, forward strand.
AACAGTAGCTACATTGTTTTTAACAACATGCAACATGGGTGTATGTGTGTGTCTGGGTGCGTGTGTGCATGCGTGTGCGTATGTCTAACATCAGCCTGCTCTCCATCAAGGCCTATCAGCACAGAGCTTTGACAACTGCTACACTGTACATGGAATTGATAAATGTTAATGATCTGTGCAGAACAATACTTTATTCTCATTTATACGCTGTTATTTGCATGGTATTAACATGGCAGCATATTATTAATTATTTTGATAAACTTGACCAGTGAAATGACATTATAACATTACATTATAACTTTTTATTGTATAAAGTAGTATGGTATATATAGTATATGATCTGGAGGTATGAGTTGAAAATTAGTATTGTATTCTTAAGAGATCATAGCAATATAAACTTTACTGTCATGGATCGCGCCTTCCTTCCCTTATCTCCGCGCTTAGTATTCCGTTTTTCCATCTACCTGTAAATCTATCGGATTTTTCTGTGTTCCGCTACGGGTTTCGCCTCGGTGATTAGTAAGTTCACCTGTCCTGCATTTCCTCTCACTACTTATACCCCGCGTCCTCCTTTTCTCGTCGCTTCCATGTTATTTCACGTAACATTCTAGCCGGTAAAGGTATAGAAAGTTGTGCTGCTATCACTCTTATTTCAGAGCAGAGGTTTTGGTTTCTTTGTTTTCCACTCAAACCTACGAGTGTTCTTTTATTTTTCTCCTTCCTTTCTTTTGTTCACTCCAATACGGGAGTTAGATAAGTGTTGCTTTCTAGCGGGTAAAGGTATAGAAGTTGTGCGTGCTATCGACCACTTTGCTTCTCTACGCGGTTCTTGTTAGCAGTACAATTTAGAAAATGTAAAGTGCGCTCTTTCGCTCTTTTATTTCAGAGCAGAGGTTTTTGTTTCTTTGTTTTCCTCTCAAACCTACGAGTGTTCTCACCCTAAGGTTTAGGGTTATTTTAATTTTTCTCCTTCCTTTCTTTTTGTTCACTCCACAACGGGAGTTAGATAAGCGTGACTGCTTATTTCTTTTGTTTTGCTCGGATATCGAGCTCCTCGCTTTTTATCGCGAGGTTATTTGTGTTCTCCTTATTTTCCCCTTCCACTACGGATTATTGTCCATCTTAGTGGTGTTCGTTGAACACTTTAAGAGTCTTTATCTGTCGCACCTGGACCTCCAATATTTCCTCCGTGTCTCTGGCATAGAGATCCCCTACATTCACACTATAATATACAATCTAATGCAGGATCTATCACTTAAACACACTAAATTGTATGCTACAATACCAACACAGTTTGTGGACAAGCTCTGCTGAAAGTGTGATACAAGACATGTCGTCCCAACTCGGACACATGGGCATGTTTGAAATGAAGCATGCTTTATAAAAGTGTAAAATCTGTAAGTCTACTGCTTCTAGCTTTACTATCCACAATTGGCAATATACTGTACAGAGCACCTACTCTAAGAGTTTGAATAAGGCTCTTTGAGAGAAGTGGTGAGTGTTTGAAGTACAGTAGGGCATATAGGCTTTGGGCTGTAGAAGTTGTCAAAGCTCTGTGTTGACACACCTTGATGGAGAGCAGGCTGATGTTAGCGTTAGGGCTGATCAATCAAATTTCCTGTCTGTTGAGGCTTTTGGCAAATGCAAACATTTCTCTTAAAGCATAGTTTTTGTGATTCATTTCCTTAGTTTTTACACCGTAGGTTGTAATTAAATGTGCCCTATGCAGGATTTATTGCCTTTTTATGGTCCTGTGTGTACAATCAAATAAGGCTACGGTTACACTAGTCACTTCATGCGACTTCTGGAATTGAAATTCCAACATCCGATCACACCAGGGGTGCGTTTCCCGATAACGATCAATCTTAGGGTTAAGTGTGATTTCAATGAGCGATTCTACGATGGCTCTTTAATTTGTAACATGCGTTTCTCAAAACAGTCACCTCTTAAGTGCTACTTAACCAGAGGTGTAAAATCTGGGTTCAGAAAGTAAAAAGTCCTCCCCAGTATTTAGTTCCAATCCCCTGGATTTGCTAATTTGCACAATTCTTCAGCCAGGAGGTAGAACTAATTAGTGAAATCAGCTGGCTGAGTTCATGGGTGGAAGAAACACATAGCAGGACTTTTCTTTTCTGATCCCTGGATTTTACATCTCTGTACTTCTGTCTGTGGTGCTGCTGATACAGGAGGAAGAGGGGCAATAGATTGGGAGATGCGAACCCCATGCCCAATACATCAACGTTTCTTTTGAAATAAAAACTTTTTCCCACTGATTTTACTTGTCTCAAACTTTATTTATAGGGCTATTTAAGGAATAGCTTTTATGGGTAATTTCCAAATATATAAAAATAAGTAAATTCAAAATAAATAAATAAACGTAAATATCTAACATCACTATAAAAACAATCAGTGGTTATGGTAACCGTAAAATGAAATGAACACTAACACAAAAAATCAAATAAAGTATGTGATTTATGGGCTTCTAAAATGCACTTAACCGTTAAGTTAAGATGCTTTTGGGAAACGCACCCAAAGTTAAAGCTTCGTACAATGGGTTTTTACAACGTCTTAGCCTTACGATGCTTTTGGGAAACGCACCCCAGGTCAGATTTGATTTGCGTCCACACTTGACAGTTCAATGCGTCCTCTTGTGATCGGATTGCAGTTCGGTTTTCATTCTCTCATGCAATATTTAAATACTAAAGGCCGGATTCAGAGATGGCCAACTTAAGTCATGTGCTTAAGTGCCTCTCCTGTTCGGATTTAATGTGATCTGACTTACGTCGTATTCTAACTTGTGTTGTGCAGGTGCTTATCTCAAAATGTGAGTGGTACAGGGCATGATATTCTAATTACCTGTTTCTTGTACCTGCCCCCCGAGTTGCCAGGTATCTACTAAAAAATTGCTTATGGGGTTATGCATTTGCCTTTTGGAAAATACTGCCCTTGCGCATTGTAGTAGCTTTTGCATGATCGGATATTGGCATGCAGTGAACGTATTAATACATCGCATTGATAAAACGATCATAGCTTCTATTGATGACTGGGATGTACCTGTCACACAATCAAAAGAAATGGTTACTTCTGTAGAAAACCCTGAAAAGTGCCAAACTCTCTGTGCTGTATAGGTATGGTGCATGCCCCACCAAGCCGTAACTTGGCGGATGGCATACCTGCCATCCCAATAAAACCAGCATAGTAAAACCATATTTTTTTTACCCGGGCTACATATAGTAGTGTATCACCTGTTTAAATCATGTTTTATATAACACTTCATAGTATAGCACCATACATGTGAGAAATTTCCGACCCAAACACACTGCAATAAGTCCATATTCATGTTGTATTGTTCGAAAGTGGTTCATAATGTAACTTATGGATTCTACCCCCAATCTATTAGCATTTACTAGCCTGTGAATCGTTCAAAATCACTGATAACGTTACAACATCTGTGGTAGTCATATCAATAGATGCTAGGTAGCTTGACCCGATCAGCGATAGTCAATTTATTGACATAGGCTAATGTTACAGTCTACAGGCAAAAACAACCTAGCTAAAATTAACATTTAAGTACCATGCTAGCCAGTCAGTCATTTTTGCATTTGTTCGCGAGGTAACATTATTACAACCCTTTGCCACAGGCTAGCTAATGTTTGAATATCGATGTGCCTTTCTGCTCCATGCCTGTGTGTGCCAGTGTTCTAGCGCTCGACACAATGGTCTCCCATTGTTCTCCTGTTTGTGTAGAACTTTTTCTACCATTGAAAAGCTAGCCTGATTTATAGGTTAGCACTTTTGAGGTCTTATTCCAATTTAAAGTCCACAGCCATGAAAGTATAAAAAGCATGCATGTCTCAAAATTGGATTTAAATTTAGTTGTTTGCGCAAAAAAAGTTTGAATTTGTTATGGTAATTCTTTATGCTACCCTGCTCAGTGTAATACCATATTGTGCATGCGTAAAATATTTAATTGCTACTGCATTTAATTTGTATGTTCTATTTAATTAGTTGCACAAAATTTTAAATAATTAACCCTTGTGTTCAGATTGGGGCCAATTGGCCCGTTTTAAACTTTTAGTAAAAGAGGAATGATACCTTTGAGTGACAACACCAGTGTAATGTTTGTTTTGTTGTTCATCATCTGTATTTGCTTCATGTCTTTTTGCCTATATTGTTTCTTTGAATATAATAAGATAAAGAACATTTTCAAAACAATAAATATCAATAATCTACTGCATAAAAACCTTGTTTCATTTTATTTACAGATAACAATTTCACAGATAAACATGATTTATGCCCCCAATGCCTTTATTATATTTTTATATAAATCACATCTTTATCACAAATTAATGACACTTTCATTGTTAAATGTGATCAAGCAGATGCAAATGGAAACCGTTAACCATATTTGTATATTGCTTGGAATTGAGATAATATATTTGTAGTATTTTTGCGTTAATAAAATTTTTGTATTGCTTTAAAATATTGCTTTAAAAAATGTTCTGGGTATATTTGAACCAGAGTAACCGTTTCATCGGTGCTAATATATAAACAGAACACAGGAGTCAATGTATGATAAAAATGTGCTCCTGGGATAGATTTCTGTTCAATAAACAATTTAAAGTGTTTATTGAGCAGTAACCAACAGTTTTTCATCTGGAGAGCTAACATAAAGAGGTCATATGAACCTATAAAACACTAAGATGAGCCTAGTATTTTGTGGGCCTAGGTCTGGGTACATGGGAATATGAGAGGTGTCACTTTTAGAATTATTAATCTTGTGACAAAAAAACTCTGGCAGATTGATTGCAGAAAATAAATTGGAGGTGATTTAAGAACTGATCGTTTAAATGAACCATAGCGGCAGTGGCATTATTTCTGTTAGCACTTGTTTAATGTGCTAAGCTAAGGATCTTTCACTAATTTACCAGACGGCAAGTATCATAGAAAATTAATAGAAGCTTCCCCCAAAGCCATACATCATGTGCTTAATATATTATTCTGAGGTATAACTCCCATTTTTTAACTTCAAAAGCATAGCGGTCCAGAGCCTGAGTTTAACCCCCTGTCTGTACTGATTAGTCATTAGGCCCTTTATCTAAAGAAACTATCTGCTGCTGATTTCCATTTGTGTAGAACTATTTTAAAAAGGGTGCAGTGCTTTTATTGCCTTCCATTGTGCTAGTGTAGTGTGTGTGTGTGTGTGTGTGCGTGTGAGTGAGTGAGTGAGTGAGTGAGTGAGTGAGTGAGTGAGTGAGTGAGTATGCATGCATGCATGCTTCTCACTCCGCATTAGTATGTTGGTACATAGAGAGCCCCGTGAACCTGGTGTGTTAGATGATGCTATAATGCTCACATTGTCAAAGAATGGAGAAACACCCTTTTCCAAAGATGTTCTGACTCAACCATTAGTTCTCAGCCAGGTGTTTGTACCTGGATTACCATGTCACTGTCTCTGGGTGCCTGGTGCCCCCCTCCCAAATTTGAGACATACACATTTACTTACCACAGCAGGCAGATCAGAAACATTGTTTCTATTTATTTCCTGAAATAAATAAAGATATTTGGACACATTCAAAGCAACAATAACATTTAGCCAAAACAAGACCATTGCATGGCAAGACCATTCTTTTCATTACTCATCACCCAATGGTCTCTCTTCTGTGTATATACAGCAACCAATCACAATAATGCTATGACAATGGGCAGTGAACCAAAAACAAGCTTTATTTACTGCTTCTCTTTTTACCAGATTATGCCCTCAAAATAATGCCTGACAATAATATGTGTGTACAACCAGGTTTATTGTTTTTGTAAGAAAGTACACAGTGCTGGGACTTTTATTAAAGTCAGAACAGTTTTTATAGAGTGTGGCACACAGATGAACCAGACCTTCTTTATATAGATGTGCAAGAAAGTAAGTAAGATATAAAAGGATTCGCCTGGTTTATTTTCTTTGAAAGAAAATGCACAGTGCTGGTACTTTTAGGAAAAGTCAGTACGATTTTGATAGAGTGCAGTACAGAGATGAATCGGACCTTCTTTTCAGTAACTAATGTGCAGGAAAGTAAGTAAGATATATCAGGAAAAGATGCACAGAACATAAACAGGGTTTAGCAAGATTCTCATGGGTCTTTATTAATGCTGCTTGTTCCTGTTACCCCTGCTCCAGAAATAAATGTTACACAGCACCTACTGTATATTGTGCAAGGACAAAGTGTTTTGTAAAAATAAAAACAGTTTTTTAGAATACCTAGACTGGAAAGATTGATACAAAATATTTAACTGCAAAAATGAGTTAGAGCTGTTAACCCTGAATCGGAGCAATGGTGCTTTATTTAACTGACACCAATCAATGCCCGCTTAGACACAAGTGAAGGTCAATTAAATGTCTAAGGCTCATAAAAGAAACGCTTCACAGACAAAAATGACAATCAATAATTAGCGTAGTTGTTGAATGGAATTAAATGAGATCAAACGATTGAACATACATTTACATTCTAACAGTTCAATCAATCACATGCTTAGGGGCTTTATACTCTAGGTTTAGATTACAATTTCTAAACAGAAACCATAAAACAGAACCATAGTCACTTATTGAAATTAGTTTGATTATATTTAATTCATTTTTCAAGGGTAACATGGATCAATATTGTCTATAAAAAAAAAGAGAAAATAAAAAATCCTTTAAAAATGTCCTTTATAATAATATTTCCATAATCCTGTTTTTCCTGTTTTACACACATATAGTACACTTGATATATAGCACAAGAACACTAGTGATTCTCCAGGATCCAATAAAAAATTCACTATTTTTCTGTATGAAATGGGAAAGTAGATTTGTATGCATATGTGATCATTCACTGATATGATCTTCCTACCTCCGTGTGCAGCCACACACGTGTATCATTCCCTTCCATGATAAGCAATGTGGGAAAGAGGAGAAACAAACGGTCCCAAGATGCTGTGTTAGAGTGCTGATCATGATTCACAGCGCATCAAGTATTGCATACATTTTTGTTGTTCAACACAAAGACAGATTCTACAAACAAGTAATCCAGAACACACGCACGCACGCGCACGCACGCACACACGCACACACGCACACATATACAGTGCCCTCCACTATTATTGCCACCCGTGGTAAAGATGAGTAAAAGGGTTATACAAAATTCACCATTTGGTGTCACACTGAAAAAATTTGATAAATCCAACCTTTAATTTAAGTAAATTTCTTATGAGAAAAAAAAATCCCTCATCAAAAATGTTTTATTTTTAACAAAACTATGTGAGCCACAATTATTGTCACCCCAGAATTTATATATAGAATAAATAAAACCTTTTCACTCATTTTTACCAGGGGTGCCAATAATAGTGGAGGGCACTGTGTATATCAACTGAACAGAAAAAAACACCCATACAATATATGAAAGCCCTATTGTCCATGAAACCAACGATTGATAAATTATTTGTGCAACGCTTGTAGAATCCGTGCAGTGAAATATATCTGCAGAGATTTTGAACAATCAACCTAAAAAAAAAAGAAGTCTGACACAAAGAAACAGACACATAACTCTTTTTTATAGGGCTCAGTCCAGGCCAGGGAGTTGTTGAAAATACGATTTGAGGTCAGATGTGCTTGTGTGTTATCTCAGTCAGCGCCGGTGTAATGACATTGAAATATCATTGAAGGACGCTCTGGCACCATTCTGCATCTTGAATCACCCACCCCAAGGGTTAGTGACCTCTCCTGGGGAACATATCGAACAGGTTATTGATTTTCAACACTTCGCTTCATCTTCATCAAATTCTATTGTGACTTTCTGCTTGTTTTTTTTTGGGGGGGGGGGGGGGGGGTTTGGCTTTGGTTAATTTATTTTTTTTCCTATTTTCTCAGGCAGTAAAAGCTCAAAAGCCTATAATCTGTGTAAAAAAATGAATGGGTGGAACATTTTTTCCCCGTTCTGATCAGGCACGTTTCTTCAGGGTGTGCTAAAAAAAAAAACTGGGAAAACCCCTCTTTCTCCTTTAAATCTTGGTGGAGACCAATGAATAAACACAGACTGGTGGTGTTAAGGAGAGGTTAACATTTGTATTGGACAGTAGCGCCAATTAGTATACTGTGCGGCAGTGAGTAATGTGTGTTTGGAATGCTTCACGGGCAGCTCTGAGAACCCGAAACAGCTCGCTTGGAACCTCGTTGCCCCGCCCTTGCAAGTGTGACAGATGCATAGTGACCATACACGTACAATATGTGCTTAACGTGAACATTTCAAAGCCCAACGGCCAACATTGGATTCTGTCTCTTCGCAGACTGCGAACCGTATAGCGTGTCAACCAGACATAACGAGAGATATCATAATCCTATCTAAGTTGCACATCAGTAAAATATTTTTACAGTCATATTTACAGTGGAGGCTGACAGGCAAGGAGTGGCATTTCCAATGCATCAAGCCTGCATCTTCTGATTTACACAGAAACCAGGGGTAATATGTATTCTTATCCTGAACTGAGAAGGGCATACAGAGGTCAGGGGAAATATAAATGCATTGCATTCAGCAAAATATGTCAGATTTGGGAAAATCCTTAAAGGGGTAACATGGTGGTTGAATGTGACACATGCCAGTTATCTTTAGGTAACATCAAAGTGAATGTGTCCATCAATGTTGTTATTCAGTCATTTTTAAGTACTATAAAACTCCTTTTTATATGCCCAAATTCCCCATTCTACAAGTTCACCTCGTTTTGTTGGCGGGAACTGTCAGTCAGATAGTTACCATAGTTACCTTGAGACTGGATTTACCAGAAAGTGTATAGGTGTTTACAAAGTCCTTAATATAAGCAATGTGAGATGTCACACCAGCTTTTAACCTCCAAACATTGTTAAGGTACACGCTACCTACCAGGCCAAAAACCCCAGAATTTGCGTAATTTTGAAAAAAGTACGATAAAAGCACAACGATGGTGCGTCTCCCCCCGCGACACAGAGGAAAAGTCCACTGCAGTCGGCCACGCAATCGATAGCATGCTGGGAAGGATTGATACAACTAGCTGACGTTAACTTATCACTTCGGAAACCTTACAGCACAGTTTACTGTCAGGTAAGGGTATGTTCGATAAAGTAAGGCTAGAGTATGGTTGAATCGAGTGCGCTGTGCATGGTACTGCCATAGCGCAGGAGGGTTAACTTTACCAAAAGCATATGCATACAGTAACGTTAGCAGGACGGCTAAGATGTAGTTTGAGCGGGACAACGTTAGATCTAGCTAGCTATGTGTCGACGCACCGACTCTAGACAACTTTGGTTTTGTTACATTAACGTTATCAAAGGTCAGTTATCAAATTGTTTTTCATATAACATAGAAAGTGGTCAGCTATCAATAGCTGGCTAACATTAGCCTAACTAGAATTACCTTTGTTAGGTTACAAGTTGGTTATCGAAACAGTCTTTTAACTTCTATTTAAGGTGTGCAACCTAACAATAAATTCAGTAAATTTAGCTTGCAATAATAGATAATCAATCATGCTCTGTGTAAACCAGTAACAAGGCTGTGAACGTACCGATGGGTGAAGTTCAAATTCACGTCTTTTTTATTTTGTGGGCATGGATGGGGGAGTGTTCCGTAGACAGTTTAGAGACACCGGGGAGTGACCAGTTCCCGTGTGACCTCACAGAAAATGGGGCCGCAAAATTAAATCGTCTATTTCTCCAAACCTAAAAAAAATACAAATTTGATAGTTACGTGGTGTTCCCGCAATGCCTATATGTACCAATATCATACAAAACACCAGAAAGTAAGGTAAACCACCATGTTACCCTTTTAATTATGTAGAGCTGGTAAGTATATCCCTGGTTAATACAGTTTTAAAATCAGCTAGTCCATGAAGTCAAAGATTTCACAGCAAGGGTGTGATGCATTTTAATGTTTTTTTTATATGTATTTTTGACACACTGTATGGTCTTAGACAAAGGTCAAACCAAGGGCTTTCATGTGGGGCTGCAGTCCAGTTCTCATGCTGTGTGGCTATCACAAACGTTAATTGCATTTCGCTCATTATTCAGCCCTTAAAATGAATATTTAATGGCCCAGGAAATGAAGAGCATCGTCATTGTTAGAAGACACAGAAACACCTTGCTGCCATAACCCTGGTTAAACCTATAGACTGGCATTGGAGCTCACACCGTTATTTCTGGGGGGTCAGCCCAGTGAGGCTTTGTGACAAAAATGCGATTCCGAAGGACGTCGTGGAAAAGTGCAAGGTGCAGTTTCCTTCGAGAGTAAGTGTGGCTTTTATTAGGCCATTGGTCTCCAATCTTCTTTGTTTCATTTCAAAAGAAATTGACACATCTGATACTTCCACTTCCAGAAATGTAATATATATATATATATATATATATATACTGTATATATAGGTATATATATATATTTATACATATAAAAATATATTCTACAGCAATTTTATTAAATGAATGAGAATTTCCAAAGGCTTTGAAATATTGTGTTCCCATGAATTAACCTTATGTCATGTTATCTTATACAATCTAAGTAAAATAGTTTCAAACAAGTTGCCTACCTGGCACATGCCCACGTACAGAATACATATAAACCCACAGAGTCATACTTGCCGTCTGTGCCTGCTGTGTGGCAGATAATCAGTCTTTCAAGAGCTGTATGAGGAATCTTGACAGATGGGTGTTGGTGTTGTGAAATTTGCAGTACATAGACCCATGTTTAGAAAAAACTGGCACACAGATACAAGAAGAAGTAAAACTTGCATGTGGGCACAGATGCACATGGACTTCCATATATACACACACACTCAAACATACACGCGCATACGCTTGCATATGGACATGCACAAATTCTCTCCATCACACACTCTACATGCATGCACAGTTGGGGCCGGAATAAAAATGAACGGCACAGGAAAAAATATTATACCGCGATGGTCATCTTATCCCTGACAACCTTGACATTTGCTCAAACGGCCGAGTGACTAGCGGGGGTGAGGGATGGAGGTCGATGACTGTCGATCCCCGAATCTCGTCCAGTCCACTGAGTAGAATACATGATTACAGGTCTTTGATGGATGATACGGAGACTTTACATGCTTTAAACACTTCAGAAAGAGCTGCTCTTTAATGCTTATTATACACATATAGCAGTGGAACCACGCCTCACTTTATCATTACCTTTCTTCAACCCAGAGTACCATACATTATTAAACGTGTGCTTGTTTTTTAAAATCTAATTACCATCCCCAAAATATCTGCTTGCACATTCATATGATATTTGCCCAGGAAGATCAAAGCTTTTAATTTTAAATGATGTAAATGTCAGAAAAGAAAAGGGTATTTAATCTCTAATTCTTTAAAAAAAAAAAAAAAATGTTTTTAAAAGACCGAAGTGCACTGAAGTTAAATCTGCAAATACAACTGCTTTGTTTATTTCACACCCTGGGCCTTATTCATGAAGCATTCTTACATATAGCGTGTACATTTATGTACAAAACAAGTTGGTATGAAACATTTACGCCGGATTCATCAAACCGTGTGGGAAAGGCAGATTATTTGGTATTCACGTACGTATGTTCATACAAAACACTATAAATTTATAAATGTCACCATTTTGTTGGTGTTCTGTGTGTGCGAGAGGTGGTTTGAAATCCCATATCCCCTAGTAATGGAAAGAGGTCATTAGGAATCTATACACTGACACAGTGAACAGCTATAAATTTGACGTAGCTACACCAATAAGTCTCCCACCGCAGCGTTCTGCAAACGAGTACCAACTGAAGCTGTTGTGGGTCCCACCCGTCTGTGGTCCCACCAGGCAACCGTGCCAGGATGTTGAGCAATACATTTCACGTGACATATGAACTGCACCGATGTGACAGCCCTTTATATGCATATTTAGCAAAAATATCTTTAGCTATGCTGCTATGTTTGTGCAGTACAGTTACGGCAGCAATAACATTGGACAGGTTGGCAATTTCATAAAAATCCAAAATGACTAACCAGCCATACATCACTCTCAACAAATGGCTTTTGCACAATCCTAAAGATGCATTCAGTTCTCTCTTAAGCAGCAACCTGATGAACAGTGGCAGCTGGTGACTTGAAAAATTGGGGAGGACAGGAGAAAAACCAACCCACAGTGTCATGTTATTTTACACTAGTCTCTAATTTCTTATGTTCAAGTTATGTTATGTTCTTATGTTTAAATGTAGCAATAATCCAACTAGCAACCTAATAATAAACTAATAATAATAACCTAACCTAACAAATATATTATGATATATCATATTACAACACAGAGGATGAATATAAAAAAGGGCCCAGGTGAATGAGAGCGAAAAACACATCTAATCACTGCGGGCTCTGGATGGGAATGAACCTCGTAATGTGTGCGTAATGTGCCACTAGAAGCCTGTCAGTCCAACGAGGAGTGACGCAGCACCCAGTACGTCACAGTGGGAATCCTCACTTTTGCTGCGTAATCCAAAATGTGGAATGGCTGTGATAACAAATAATCCACAAGATGTTCTTCCCCATCCCACTCTCCGCGTCTGCGTCCACGCCTCCCTGTGACCCCCTCACTCACGCTGCCGTTAATGGCCGCAGCACCACTCTCCTCCAAATCCATTCTCGCCGTTAGCTTAACAGTCCTTAAGGGCTGCAGCAACAAGCTAATTGTTGTGTTGGCTAACGCAAGTAGCTAGCTAATGTGCGATAAAAAAAAAAGGGAAACGTAAATCTGAAAAAAGAGAATTTGGACCAGCCTCCTCTGGTTGAAAAGGCATAAATAAAAGGTATTTTTTTTGCTTTGTGTTTAAAAGTAGTTAGTTATAATTTATTTTATAATATGCTACTGTATAATCCATCTATTGCTTTACCTCCAGTTCGTCACACCTAAGTACAATACAGTGGTAGAGAATTGAAGATGAAGTTAAAAAATTATCATTGGACCAACGCAATGTCAATATTGTATTCTGGTTAGGGAGGACGTCTTCCGTTGGAGCATCGTTTTACTTGTTTTACGTGTTTACTACCAATAATAGATTACCATGAAAAAAAAATGAAGTACATTAAATTGACATAAGAGATCCTGCCCTAAGGAGGACAGCAGGAGCCCGTCCTCCTCTGCCCCCCACACCCACCACCACTTCACACAGACTGCCCTGTCCTCCTCTGCCCCCCACACCCACCACCACTTCACACAGACTGCCCTGTCCTCCTCTGCCCCCCACACCCACCACCACTTCACACAGACTGCCCTTTCCCCTCTTGCCTGCCCTGCAGGTGTCGCTGTTGAAGCATTAAAATTTAAATAATGGATTTTTTCCAAAGAAGAGAGAAGAATTATTTTATAAATGATACTGAGATTTGGTAATGGTTTATTTCAACCAATTACTCTTTTTTATATCTTGATCTCCCTCTTGCCTCTCAAAAATAGAGGAGGAGCAACCTCCTCTGCCTCTATGGACCAGCCTCCTCTGCCTCTATGGACCAGCCTCCTCTGCCTCTATGGACCAGCCTCCTCTGCCTCTATGGACCAGCCTCCTCTGCCTCTATGGACCAGCCTCCTCTGCCTCTATGGACCAGCCTCCTCTGCCTCTATGGACCAGCCTCCTCTGCCTCTATGGGCCAGCCTCCTCTGCCTCTATGGACCAGCCTCCTCTGCTGGTGAATCAGAATGCCCTTAAAATTGCCGACCAGGATCCATCCAAATGAATATGACACATGATTTAAAAATAGAAAATAAAAGGTTTCCATGCTATAGTTTGTGTACAGTGTTAACCAAAGCATAGAATATATATTTTTGTAGTGTTTTTTTATTAACCCCTTATACCATACCATGGCTTGTAAATACTCAATTCTGATTGGTTGACAGCCGTGGTTTAAATGCTTCTATATGAACGGTCATCCAGGTCACAGGTTTGATCAGCGTTCTAAATTCATTCACTGCCTGGCCAGCTACACGACCCATGCCTATGAATGGGAATTATGGCAAGCTATTGCTCCACTAATTCAGAGTCCAAAACGTTCAATAAAATAAGTGGAATAAATAAAGTGAATTGATACAGTAAAATAAGCAGAATGTAGCCTACTTACTTTCTTTCCCTCAGTGACTAACGTTATTGGACGGCAGAAGGCTACTCTGCCTCGTAGGCTACAAATAGTAACTTTAATTTAGGCAATTGCATAGCTGGCTACGATAAACTTTTGTCATTGTCATACACAAAGTTAGCAAAGCAGGTTGGTGTTTAATTTTTTTTTACTGCGAGCCATAACGTTAGATTTGTCTCTTCTATAAGTTACCGTAGCAATAGCATACAGCTGATTTATAAAACTGGTAAATAAGATTAATCTTCAGATGTTTCAAAAGTTTGTATTTGGCAAATATCTTAATTACAACAACTTTAATCTAGCATAAACATTTTTGTGGTTAGAGGTGCAGTATTTATTCAGTTTGGAAATACACATTTATCATGTAGGCTAAACTAACGTCAGCAACATGCGGACTGCTTGTGAATGCAAGTCACTTCACAAAGCACGTTAATTAATTTATATAGGCTATATAACTTTTTATCCAGCGAAATTTCTTAGATGAGTTACATCGAACAAACTCCATAGTATTTTTCTAATGTTCCCATGCATATCATGATGCTGAAGAGAAGGGTGTTTTCAGACATTGTACAATCATACCAATTGAAACTTATATTAAATACTCTAAAGCCTCAAGAGACAGAGAAATATCAGTCTGTAGCCTCACTTATCTGGAAGCTCTCAGTCAGCCAAAGCGAACCAGAGACAAAATATATAGCTTACATCTGTGTGTGTAAGGAGTGCGTGCGTGCATTTTCTGTCTCTCTTTCTGTCTCTCTCTATCTCCCTTCTGTATCTTCTCTCAATGACACTGCAGGCCTGTGGCCTCTGACCCCCTTGCATCACAGGCACAAGGCCCATCTTATTGCTAGAGAGCCAGAAGAGACACTTCATCTTGAATCCTGAAAACAAGACAACTCTGGGAGAGCAAATGTTATTGAAAACTGTTTGTGTGACATTAAGGACTAGGGGTCACTGTGCGCTCATCCAATATGTATGATCTAACCAATCATTGACTTTGTATATTCCACTCTATGCCAATGTATTAACTGTGCACCAATCAGAGGTAGGATAATCTATGTATTAACTTTTTGATTAAATATGGCAGAGACTGCCTCTGTCTCTTCAGTTCATGCTTGACCACCTTGTGTATGCAAGTACTGGACTCTTTCTGCAGAGAAATAAATCATTTTCTTCTTGGATCTACCTGGCCGTGCCTGGTCATTATAAGGAGAGAAATTCCTCTGCTCAACAATGCAAATCTGAAATGTAGGCTAACTATTTCCTTAGCTAGCCTGCACATTAGGCTATTTAAATAGGCTACACTGCATTGTCTGCGTGACCAAACCATTTTTAAAAAGCAGGACAGAGAGAGGGAGCCAGGTAACGTTAACTCTGATTGAGTTATGGTTTCATACAATTTTTGAAAATAATGTAATGACAAAAATAACCAAATTAAACCAAGAAGGAACTATTGTTTTCAGAACTAACGACGAGATAGAACTATAACGAAGTTGTATAAGTCGCTCTGGATAAGAGCATCTGCTAAATGCCTGTAATGTAATGTATAACGAGATGTTTTCGGTTCAAAATAGAACTACCAACCAGAGTTCTGCTTGACAATGCAAAAACATGTCAAAAGGGTCGCGGAATGATATTTAAATTTCAGCTGATTAAGTTGATAAAAATCAATAAAAGTAACTATATATTATCATTTTTGGTAACCATGGTATAAGTGATATAAACCAATCCGTGCCAGTGTATATATACAAGAATATATGGTACTCCAGGGTGGTAAATGGCCCGAGGCTGAATCACCACCCCTGTCATGCCATATATTCTTGTATGGCATGTTGTGGTTTATATCTTACTTAAAGGGGTAGGAAACACTAAAGCATATTTTTTGAGATGTTAACTAACATCTAGGCATTGCCTCAGATGGAAGAGAACAATAGTATGCATAGCATCTACAATTTGGGGCAATATGTTTAATTTCAGTATTTTAGCCGTTACATCGCCTATTCTTCTTCTTCCGGGGTTGAAAATAAAAAATGGGCTACGTCATTGAGAATGACGTTGAACTGTACTTTTTGTACACTTGCACGTAACCAGTTTCGCACTTTGTTACCGCCCCCAATATAAATACATTCCTGAGAAGGCGTGGCCAATGGCTATATCCATTTGACAAGCAATATCGTTGTAGCCTACAGTTCGTCTCTTTCAATGCATTTGCTTTTTTCCAATTATGCTATTACAATTGTAAGTTCGTTTTTTCAATTCCAATAGTTTCAATTTACAAGCAATGACTGATGGGTCGCAAGACTCGCAAGTGTGCTTTCTCTGGGTGCAAGAGCATCAGTGGATTAACGTTAACAGTTACATCCTTTCCCATGCGATCCGGGGTGAGCTGTAGGCTACACTGACTGGGCATTTTGGGTCTGGTGCCAATGATCAGCACTGCTGGCAAGTTTGTGTGCAACAAGCATTTCCATTGGGACTGTTACGAGAACTATGCCCGGGTTGAATTGGGATATGCCAGCCAAAGGAATGCGGTAACGTTACGAAGCCCTACTGATATTTATGTCCCTCCAAATGCGGTAAGTTAAATTAAGTGCAGCCTACGGCGTCTCGTTGGCTTGCTAACGTGATGATTATCTTGTCGCCTCAAAGATATTTACTTGAGTTGTTTTCATATCGTTAACCATAGTTAACTGGCCGGTAATATTTCACTGCCTTTTGCGTATAAGCTATAACGTTAGGTTTGGTAGCTACTACGTTGTCAATCTTACTGGCCTGGGGTCTGCTTTAGGATTGAAGCAGGAGTTACGTTTGATGGATAACAGTTAACTGCACTATCTGGAACCCCCCACGGCTGGAACATGTATTTACTGAAATAAAAATGGTACAAGGTACAAAGTGATACAAGCCCCATGCTGTGATTATGTTAACTTATGTCTTAGTTAAGTTATTTGTATAGCTAGATAGCTAGTAAACATGCATTTGTAGATGGCTAGGATAACGTGGGTAAAAAAAAATAAAAAAAGGCAAAAGCCGTTCAGTTTCACTTGACATTCATTAGCCTACGTGTTGTATTTTTTCATGTTTTTATAGTCTGCAGGTAACGTTAGGTCAGACTGAATATTTGCAGACAAACGTTAACTTACAGGGCAGAACATCAATTTGAGCAGATTGTGAAGTCTCCCGTAGCATAGCCTTCAGCTAACATCCGTTTAGTTTCACTTGGCATTTGTTTACATATTTTATTGTCATGTTCGTGTAGCATAGCTACGTTAGATGTAACGTTATAGATGACTAAAAAAGCGAGTTAGTTTGAGAATGGAGTGATGGTGTGACGTGATGCTTCGTATTTACAGAGTAACTTAAGGTATTAATTACGTATTTTAGTTATTCATTGTTCATTTATTTATTTTATTCAATAAGTAGTTTGTTTATGGGAAGGTTAGACTTAATATGTGCTGACAATACTGGGCATAACATCGATTTAAGCAGAAGGAGATAGTCGAGTTCACAAGTGGGATAAAAGATAATTAGCTAGACTACCACTCAGAAACTTCTCCCTACGGCTCAAACTGATAGGGCTTCGGACCATTTCCTCTTTCATACTCCTGGTTGGTGGAAAGCCCAGAGGATTCCGGAGGGGAGAAGTCCTCCACCTCGAAAGAGCCATTGACTGATACCGCAGAAATAGTCAGTGATTGATACAGACTCCGTTTCACTCTCCATCTTTTCCCTTGTGGGCGTGTCTTCAGGTGGCGATAGCTTCTCTCCTCGCTCTCGCCCCTCCACCTCTGCTGCTGCTTTCCACGCCCATTTAATGGCATTTTTCGAATTTGCGGTGTGGGCGGAGAGAGAATGTAGCCGAGGGTTTCATAACCCTTTAAGGTCTAATATCACAAATATGTGATTAGAATCTTCGTAACATTCTATTGCTGATGGAACAATTATTACTGGAAATCGAAAGCAATGGAGTTCTAGAACTCCAACTTAGAATTTTGAAAAAACATTCCAAAAAAACAACTCTACTTATGATCTTTGGTTACTGTTCAGTATATGAGGTTGTACATGTTATGTTTCAATGCATCAATCTCTTGTCCAGAGATGGGCCCGGATCTGAAGCTCATGATGAGGGGCGGTATTGCAGTGGCCTGGCAGGCGCTTCTGTCACCGTCGCTCGGCTATCAGAGAGGCATCGTCCCATCGCAGCTCTTCGCTAACAAGCTCATTAGAAAAGATCAAAGCGGAGGGACCAGGACACGGCGGATAGCGGCAGTGCGCGGGCGCTATAGGGCGACGTGGATGCATCACATCGCGCGGGCGGGCGGGCGGGCGTGGGAGTGTGGATGGGAAAACGGCCCGTCACGGATGCCAAGCGCCGAGCCTCTTTCATCGGCGTGACGATGACGCATGGTTCTATGGTTCCTAATTACCGGCTCAATCCCAAATCAAAAGACGAGGTCCTCCTCTGTGAAAAATGAACCCCCCAGTGTGGAAAAAAAATAATGGCCTCTTTATTGCCAGATTAATCTCAATGGTTTTGGTGTCCGTCAGTAAGGGTGGCTATCCATCAGTTTCCCATTGAGCTGACAAGCTCCCCGATCCTGGGGATTGCCTCAGTTTGGGATCTATCAAGCCTCTCCGATTCTGTTCTTCAAATGGGCCTTTTTTTTACGGGACCAGGAGTTTGCTGATTTCTCTCCCCATAAAATCCCCCATAAAGGGTCAATCAGGGAGCAATTACACGGTGGAGGGGTCACTGTTCTACTTTTTTGACATATTAAGGAGACACAATGCCCATATCCAATATACTTTATTGGATTTGTTGGATATCAGACAGTTATCTTTTGATGGCAGTTGATGAATTGTGTGAATTGTGTTTTTTTGTTTGTGCGTGTGTTTGTCTGTGCATGTGCTTGCATGTGTGTGTGTGTTTGCATGTGGCATGTGTGTGTGTATGTAGGTGTGTTTGCGTGTGTGTGTATGTGAGTGCTAGTGCGCGCATGCATCAATCTCTATGTGTGGGATTTTCCATATGTGAGAAGAAGGAGGGGTGGGTGGGTTATGGGCTCTGTGCTTACAGGAGTGTCTGTGGTGAGCTCTGCTTGCTGACCCATGCTGATCCCTGTTTCCTGGAGAAACACAGCGCCTCAACAGGGACCCATCACTGCCACTCCTCCCACCACACTATCCTCCTGCTCCTACAACAGGAGGCGCCCTAGAAACAAGACCCGCTTCATTCTTCTGCAGTATTTGCTGACGCCATTCTTGCATTCTTGTTATCTATTTACTTTGCAGGAGCTTTCATACATAGCGACTTACATAGCTTGCATTTTTTTTGTACATCTGCTATCTGCTAATGCAGCAGAGTGTTTGCTAAAGCAATTGAGGTCAGGCGTCTTGCTCAGGGACGTGACCGCGATGCTCCACCTGGGACTCACGTTGCGAATCCATTTCTCGGCAGTGCGGAGTCCTCATCTATCCGGTTGGTTAGCTCTGAGGTAGGGCTGTAGACTGTTGCACACTAATGCGATGCCTCACGCGTGAAGAAGGGTCTGCATTTTTAACCGCCTCTGAGATATGCAAAGAAGAGCAAGACGTCTCTCTGGTCTTATGTCGAAAAGGTGTAACTGACGATCTCACTCTGACAAAAGAATGTGCAGCACAGTCGATCCGTGAAACTTTCATCTATTTTTTTTCATTTGAGAGAGAGAGAGAGAGAGAGAGAGAGAGAGAACCCCAAGAACACCCACAATTAGTGTAAATCAAATTGTCAAAAACTGCAAAAATGCTTATTTGGAACATTGGGATACAAGCAGTGGCGGCCGGCCTATAGAGGGCGCTGGGGCGCCGCCCCCCCTCCCCCACATACAAATTGTAAAAAAAGTTTTAAAAAAATTATTATTTTTTATTATTATTTAATTTTTTTAGTAGCTTAAAATTATTATTTTTTATTATTATTTTTTATTATTATTTAATTTTTTAGTAGCTTAAACATGTTATATGTTGGCCTTGCGTTGTCTAAAGTTTAATACATTACATATGCATGTTCCGGGGACTGCGGGGCGCCGGTAACGTTATGGTGAATCAGAGCACTCATTCATTTTCAGGCGAGCCCCCTTATACTGCTGCCTGATTCGCGGCCAAAAAAGGAGGTCCCCGGGCGCAGGCCTGTGCGCCCCGGACTATCCTACCCTTTTCTGATTAGTCCTCATGGTTTATGATATTATTGGATTGGATTTAAGGCATGTTTATCACGCCCAGCCGGCATCTAGCAGGATATCACTGCGAGTGCGCAAGTACTACGGATAGGTTCAGTCGGCTGCTACTCATTCATTCAAGTAGAGCTAAGCGAGAGAGATAATTCGAAATGGCTTCTTCAAGTGGAACAGAAAGCAAAGAAAATTCGGTTATTTCTTTGCAAAAAGAACCTTTCTCAAGGCGTTCATTGGGAGAAACGGGTCGGGCTCGGTCACGGCGGCCGAACAACTAGCGAACATTTTACTTTTGAACTACAGTAAAACCTTGACATACGAGTGCACTAACTTACGAGTATTCCGAGCAATTTCTTGCTTCGCCTTACGAGCCTAGACCCGAGTTACGAGCCGAGCAAGCGGAGCATTGCGAATGCGAATGCAATTTCGGAAATTGCATTCGCATTTCCGAAAAATTCTGAAGGGAAGGAAGAAACAAACCACCATGGATAGGTTTTTATCGAAACGCCCTGCAGATCAGTCAGAAAAGCGTGACGAAAAAGCCAAAAATCTATGAAAAAGATGCAAACGTCACTGATGAAGATTAAGTGTAAGTGAAGAATAATAATGTAGCAATTAAGTTTAGAACCAGTTTATTTCTTTATATTCTATTTTATTATCTTTGTATTATATTTTGTATTAATTATTTATTATTTATAAATACATTTCTCATTTTTATAACAACGTAACAAAGAAATTAGGGTGTTTTTTGGGGGGCTGGATCGGATTAATGGTATTTAAATTAATTTCAATGGGGAAAATTGATTTGATATACGAGTAAACCGAGTAACGAGCTCGGTCACGGAACGAATTAAACTTGTATGTCAAGGTATTACTGTACTAATTGGGATGGGTTAGCTTACTTCACATGGTGCTTCAAGTTGTTTTTGGTGAAAATATAGTGTGAAATAAATAAAAATGATACCGAATATTGTGTGTGTCTGTTATCTACCAATAAAACAATGCCTTTTGACGGTCATTTAGGTGCCCAGTGACCACTAAACAGAGAAGCTGTAACCATGGTAACAACAACTGCGTGACAGGGAAACACAATGTCAGCGCTTCAGTGCCTTAACTGCGTCGGGCTCGGGTCGGGTCGGGTTCGGACATAAAAAGCAGAATTCCTGTCGGGTTCGGGTCGGGCTCGGTTACTACTATCTCGGGCTCGGTCGGGTTCGGACAGAAATATGCGGCCCGATCCGCACTCTAGTTCAGTGATGTCTTACTTGAAAAACTGTCCTCCACTGTTGCCAATCAAACTGTCTTATGCAACTGAGACACACGGTAGCTTGTTTTTTCTGTTTAAAGTCAAAGTCAGATGTATTTGTTTTTTTTTAGAAATGCTAGCGCCCCAACCTATATTTAGATCACCAGCCGCCACTGGATACAAGCACTAAAACTCAAAACAAACTGGAACTACCGGGCCCTAAACAGAAAATATAATTTGGGAGAAAACAGAGGGAGATCCTGACCAAACACCATGTCAGTGACCACAGCCTGGCAATAGAGACCGGCCGCTAACGGCAGACATGGCCGCCTCGAAAAGAGAGGCTGTGCTCCTACTGCTGTCAACAGGAAATAGAGACAGAGCTGCACTTCCTGACCCAATGCAATAAATTAGAGAACATTATTTCATAAAATTTAAAACCACACAACTAAACTTTCCAAACTTACCTGAAACCCTACTATTACATATCCTTCTTGGAGAGGAAATATGCTGTGCAAATTTGGCAGCACAATATGTAGCTGCTTGCCATAACCAGAGGGAAAGTCACCCCTAAACACACCAATAAATGCAAATGTATATGTGTTTATGTACTGTATATATATATATATATATATATATATACTGTATATGCATGTATATGTCTATGTATGTGTATATGAGTGTGTATATGTATGTGTATGTATATGCACATTCGTAATATTACTACATAATAGTCGTGGTATACACATACGTCTGTTATATTTTAATCTTTATATTTATTGTTGTTGTTACTTTTATTATTATTGGTAGTGTTACTACGTTGTTTATGTAATAAAATGCAATATATATGCAAAATATGTCATGCCAATAAAGCATTTGAATTTAAATTGGAATTGAATTGAATTGAGAGAGAGAGAGCGAGGGGGGGGGGGGGGGGAGAAAGAGAGAGAGAGAGAGAGAAAGAGGGGGAGAGAGAGAAAGCGTCATGCTGGGCTAAAGTCATGAAGTAGACATACATTAATACCAAATACCAAAATTATCTTAGCTAATGGAAGCCCCATTTTATCACCAACCCGTGCATTTGTAACCTGTTGACTGAACCTACACAAAGCATTCTCATCACCTGAATTTCATTTACATGCAGAACAGAACACCATGCGTCAAAAGGGTACATAATTGTGATGCATAACTACGTTAGTTATGTAAATGAAATACAGCTCCAAACAAATTTGGAGTGACTTTCATTTTTTTGATCTCCGTGTGGTGCTTTAGAAACCTACATGTGAATGTATTAGAATTTTAAAGAGCACAGATTTGTGTTATATGAACGGCCTATACATTCTTCTCCATTTTTGCTCTGTGAAGACTGCAGGAGAATGAAAACTAATAACAACTGAGGACATTTTGTCTTTGAAAGCAGTGTGTTGGTGAACACGTGCAGACTGCACATCGTGAATATTGAATGGCATGTCCAACCTTGGACAGAATTTAATGAAGTATATTTTATTAACTCAAACGTTGGTCATTTGCGCTGGGTAAGGACAAAAGAAAGTCAGATAAACGGATTCAGTTTCAGGGGGTGGGATTCAAAGTGATATCATAGCCACTTCAAGGCCTGGGTGTATTGTTAATAACTGGGCCTGTAAGACCTGAGGAGAGCGATAAAGTCAAATTCAAAGTTCTGGCTGTGAGAACCTTTGAAACTTTAAGAATTAGAATCAAGCCAGATGAGAAGGGGGAGGGGTGTGCTAGGCAGCAGAGTGACTCAGCAAAGTCAAAAAGTCACAGCAACCATGTAGAACTTTATCTTTATCATCGTAATTGGTTTAGCACATCTTTGTTCATTTGCATTGGAGTTAGGAAGCATCAGCGATCAAAAGGGTGGCTTCCACACACCATTCTTAAGAGTTTAAGTTCATACTTACTGAAAAAAGACTTAATAAGACATTAATTCTGAGCAGAATTATTATGTTTCTTCACCAAGAGACTGTAACCTTCTTGTGGGTTGTGTACACATTTTGTGATGGATAATAAAGTCTTGTTTTCAAAATCTTAATTTAATTGAATTCCCCCAGAGAAAGAAATAAGAGATATATTGTATGGAATTTGTAATCTTCTGAATAAAACTTAAAAGGATAGAAAGCCAAGCCTTACACATACCTTACCCTGGGGTACTAGCATATGTATTAAGCCCAACTCGACACAAGAAAGGAACTCCTAACTTTCAATTGTATTCAAAGTCGCCAACGTAAACAATGCTTGCTTTTCTTTTACCGCAGTCATGCCACGCAAACTCTTTTTTTATTAAGTTATTTGGTGACACCTAGGCTCTGTACTTTGTATTGTGAGGCCATTGCTCTTTCGGCAGTGGTTGTAATCCAATTCAAAGTTGTTCACAAATTTGCACAGCTCATTTTGAGTGAGCCGATTTCCTCATCTTCAAAGAGGTGGAAATGGGATTTTTGGAAAAGGCCGCTTTCTAAATGATATAGCTGGAACATCTCTTCACCCAGACGGGTCCACTCTGGCAAACACAAATACGATAGCTAGCTGTCATAACCGTTCTGAAAGCCCTTTTTTGAAACTATTTCTCCGTCTTATTTACAACTATTGACATTCCTCCTACAATGAAATGGGTTAGATTAGCCAGCCCGGCAGCAACAGTGGCTATAATGTACAATGGAATTGCAGTCAAGCCGCTAAGAATTTATTTCAGTTTAAATCTCGTGAACATTTTTTCAGTACTACTGCTCTGCTTTGCTTCAATGCTTTTTTGTTTGTTGCTGTCCAAGTACATTTAGCTTCATTTCCATGATTTCGTATTTAGAGGTGGCTGTTTCATTGTAATAGCAATTTAATGTTCATTGCTTTCACTGTAAATAGGCATCAAAATCTTTGCCTTACAGCCATTTATGGTAGATCGGTCAAGGTTTCTCACTATATATCATTACAAAGCATTTATTTCTGCACAAATGGGAGAGGTCTTATTGAAATGTGTCTGCCCCCTGTGCATTTGTACTGTACTGAATGTTTATGCATGGCAAGATGTCGGTGCTGGTTGAGATTGCCTGCAACACTTTTCTTTGGACATTTGGGGTTATTTTTCATTCCTACGATCACTGAAAATCAGAAGGAAAAAGGGAATACATATTGTACCAAACAGGCTCCTACAATGATTGCAAAGCATGCGGCAAATAATTCTGAGTGGCGCTTTACATTGACCTCTATGTGTACTGTTCAATTCTGGTCTGGCAAAGACTCGTTGCTTATTACTACCACTTGACATTCCTGTTGCTCTTGTCAGGTTCTCGTATCATTTGGAAAGCCCTTGCTTTACCAAACCTAATCATTCATATCTCTGTAGGTAGATTTACAGCTTTTACTCCTCACACAAACCTTATATGACCTGGCGTTTGTCTTGTCTTTCAGAGATCAACAGTTTATTGCAGTTGGTATGGCGCTTTCAATTCAAAAGCAAGCAGGATACCCAATGTATCCTTAAAATTGCACACTGGAAGAGCTCCAGCCAATAAAAAACGCCCCCCAAAACTTTTACAAAAGTCAAATGAATGTATTTTATATCTCTTGAGTTAGATGAATGAATTATTAAGAATAACCTTTCGGTTTCATGGTTTGGTAAAAGAATAAAAAATCTAAGGTGATGTAATGTTGACAGAGAACAGATTTAAGGATTAGGCCCTTTTTTGGTACTCACAGCTCTTGATTAAAGGGATAGTTCACTTTTGGGAAGTTTCTGATATTGTTTCAGTTTAATGTATGATTTTGAATGGCCCAGACAGTTTTAACATGTCTTTTCATATCATGGGCTCTATCTTGACAATCTTAGCGCTTTGTCTAAGCGCATGGCGTAAAGTGCATTTAGGGCATGTCCAAGTCCATTTTTGCTAGTTTACCAGCGGGTTTTTTGGCCAATGTGCACATGGGCTGAACCTAGTCTCTTCATTAATTGTAGGTGTGTCTTGGGCGTGACATGCAATAAACCAATCAAAATGTCATATCCCATTCCCTTTAAAAGCCTGCTTTTCCACCATGGCGGATTGCTTAAATGGCGAAACAGACATGCTTGTGCGTGTTTAGTGTGATCAAGGAATAGGCTATATGGATAAATATTATTTGGACTAACCATTATCAGTTCCCGGTAATTCCCGACCCAGAAGTCCACACATATTTTCTCTTGTTTTATAATGTCTTGCTTATGGAAATGTGACCAACGCGTTTTACTAGCAGCTTAATCTCACATACCTTCACTGTAATGTGAAACATCTGATTCAATTGAATGTCTTTATTTAACATGTTTGTTTGTGTTTGTGGGTCTGCCCCACTGTCTATGTTTTTTTTTACTGCTGGAAACTACAACTGAAGTTCCCTAACGGGAAAATAAGTTATTCTATTCTATTTTATTATATTCTATTTTTTAAAAACAAGTTCACTTTCCCGGGAAGACTGTGAAAAGTGCATATGTACTGCTTACTGAAGTCAAAGCCATGGCCAACAAAACTAAAACAGAGCATGGGGAATTGTGGGCATTGTGTTACTGTCTTTAGGATCCAGGAAACAGATTGTAAGATATCTAGGCATGCAAGATGTCTAGACAACCCAAGCTCTTTTTGAGCTTCAGCAGAGGGATCGATAAAGTAGAAAAACATCAAATTAGGTTTAAATCCCCCTTTAAATAGCTACGCTTGATAATAGTGCAGCATAGATGCTGTACATTGATCAAATAAAGGCAAGTTCTCATTTGTTTGATTTATAGCTCAATGGCCTCCACTTGTTTGAACATAAAAAAAAAGGCTGGACGTTTAATATTTCTCCTCCCAGGAACCTCTCAGGAGGGTGAACAGACTCCGTAGATCTTCGAAGGCAATGGCCAGGTCTATATATTAATGCTGCCCTTTGTCTTTCTGCTGCACAGATGTTTCTAGCGCTCAAGTTGAGAGGCTGCTCCTGTGTGACGTCTCTTCCTCATATGTCATTCTGATGTGATCCCACAGCGCTAGCTGGAATTCCCAGGGGAGGGGCAGACTCGGATTCATGTCCCCGCTCGCATCTTTTCTGTTTCTTCTTTTTTTTTGGTGGGGGCAGACGTAATGACATGAAAGGATGCTGTCTCTGTGTCCCCAAAGCTTGTGGTTGTGCTGTGAACTTTGACCCCACTGTGACCTTGGACCCCTCCTATTGTTAACAATCCCAGTGGTGGTGACGGTGACTCTCTTTTCACTGGGTTTTTTTTTTTTACCCCCTCATTCTTATGATGGCTTGGCTTCTGTTTCTTCTTCTGTCATTCCTTTATAGTGAACCCCACCGTCCTCATGAGATAAAGAGACAATAAAATAAACTACCACTTTATTTGTGCATAAAATAAAACACGTCTTCATCAAAACATCCAAATCATTATAACTTCACAAATACAACTATTTCCCAAAGTTTGAAAAGTTTGCATGTTCTCATTGTGTCTGTGTGGGTTTCCTTTGGGTACTCCGGTTTCCTCCCACAGTTCACACAGGTTAGACAAATTTGAAACTCTAAATTGCCAGTAGATATGAGTGTGTGAATTAATAGTGTGTGGGCCCTCTGAGAAATTGGCGAACTGTCCAGGGTGTACTCCTGCCTTTCGCACAATGCATGCTGGGATAGGCTCCCACACCCCTGCGACCCTGACCAGGGGTTCATTCCAATCGCTTATTTTATCCAGCCTTGGTCCTCGTCTGACCTGGGGTGCGTCCCAATACTAAAAAAATGCATCCTCCTCTCCTCCATGCCCCAGAAACCAGTCTTTGTGCTTTAATCAAATGTTTCTGATTACATATTAATTGGTACATATTAATGAATATCTCGCCGCAAAGTGCAATGTCAAGGAACATTGTATACTGTACATACAAACACTTGCACTTTAATACTTGTACTTGTACAGGCTGTTTCGCATACTTCCGGGTAGGAGACGAGTGGAGGAGACGAGTGGAGGTGTGGAGTGAAGAAGAATTTTGGGACGCACACCTGGTAACCGATTTCATTAATTAATTTTATGAATTGAACTGATGTGGTTTGGTGAGGTTCATTGGTCAGTATTCAGAAACTATGGCTGTAGAGGTTAGTGTCTTTCACCGGTGAGAAATGTGGAAAGCATTGAGTCTCAGTCAGTAGCAGGCTTTTTCAAACCCTTTCGCGACTTTTTTGTAAAATTTTCCACCGTTATCCTCCGTTGGCTCGTTGGAGTCATCCTTGACCTTCTGATTCCAATCTCCTTGGACAATCAGAGAGCCATTCTTCTGCGCTCTTCAGATAATGTCCCTAAGACCACTGTCAGTGTTTACATCTCTTTGGGCCGTTCTTGCACAATGGAGAAGATTGCCTGTGGTCAGCAACCTGTGTCCACACCTCTCATGTGCCCCTTGTGGTTAACCTGCCCTTCTTTGTCACAGATAAAAGAAAGTGTACTTTCATTGTGACGGGAGAGAAAAAGACATCAGAATGACTCTTTAATGCACTTTGCTGTATTAAAGCAGTTGTAGGACTTGAGTCTGGCTGAAACTCATTATTTTTTTAAAAGTGCAAACTGAGAGTTATATGATTGTGGTGCACTGCTCACCTTAGAAAAAGCTGAACAGGGGTAATAATTTTTAATCTATAAAATATAAAAACTGACCGGAGATCCTAATTACTTCCAAGGATACCATTTGAATTGTACTTTCTTTTTCCATCAAAACAGCTTTTAAAGTCATAATGTCAAAGCAGTGCACTTAATAAAAGTAATCCCAAAAGCGCACACAGCTTTAAGATGTTACATAACTTATAGCTTTATTTTTCGAGAGTTTGTTTCAGGAAAATGAAAGAAATACTTGAATTTTTCTACTAGCTCAGGTATTGGCTTTCACCTACAGCAATAATGTAAGCAACCGACAAAATCTGATCATGGGGAGATGAATAAACAGTAATTTTAATAATTTATGTAACAAAACATAAATTAAAATATCAGCATCAAATAAATCACTTGCATTTCAATGTGAAATATGTAGGCCTGGGGTTATTGGGGTTAGCGCTTTGACACACAATTAAAAATGAAAGTTTGTTTTGTTTCTTCACAACCAGTCTGGCTGGTGATCAGTGATTACAAAAGTGAATGAAAAACAAATGATACTTATGCTGAACAACATGGAATTATCACATTTGTAGTTTTAGAGCAAGGTTATTAGGGTGTAAATGTTATTCATGGGAAACCTTTCATCATATTAGCTCATTTACTAGGCCTCAGATTTCTGAAGATCTGAGGCTCGGAGAGTGCCTGTTTGAATTATTTCAAACGTAATGAAACCACGGCCCGGATTGATTTTGAGACATACTGTTAATTTAAGATTGTGCTTCACGGCTTTTCATTTCCTGCAGAATACGTTAATCTTACTGTGTGTTGGACGGTTAATGATGTAAGAATTAATAAATAAATTGGTGATATTTGTGAGTGATTTTTAAGTACAATGCAAACTAATAATTATAATGAATGCAGGGCCTCACCTCAAGTTATTATTATTTTTTAAACAGTTAATAAGGAACTTTAGACCAACATGTTTCTTATTTTTCATGTAAAACACAGGTGTGCCAACAGCAGGTGAGACATACAGTGGAAATTCCCCCTTGTTAAGACTTACTTCTTGATTCAGCATCTGCACGGGCAGTCATGTTTGAAGGCAGATTTTCTTCTCCCGCTAATTGTGAGCACACCTGCCCCTCCCCCCACGTGTTTAATAATTGCGACGTACTGTTCTCTTTCTAGGTGAATGATTCATCAACATGTTTCTGTTGATTATGCCACTGGCCTCATTGGCCAAACCTATTATGAGTAGTTTACTTCCTGCTTATGCTGTACAAACCAGGGCTGTGTCCCGATCTTCACTCCTCTCCTCCTTTCCTCCTTTCCTCCGCTCCCCCACTACCACTTGTTTCCTACCTGGAAGTATGCAAAACTGTCTGAATGTCTTGAGTACAAGTAATTGCATGTACAGTATACAATGTATCTGACATTGCAGTTTGCATTGCATTAATCAATTTGTAACCATTTGTAAACAATATGTAGCCTAATCAGCAACATTAGATTAGGACACAAAGATCGGTTTCCACGGCACGGAGAGGAGGTGGTCGTGGAGGAAAGGAGGGTGCATTTTTCTAGTATCGGGATGCAGACCAAGCCAGAAACCAGGCAGTCAGTAAAACCCCTGCAGAAGGCACGAGGTGCAAAATGTAGCTTTTTTTTTTACAGGAAGACTTTCCCCCTGATTCACTTTTCTTAATATATATGTATTTTTAAGGCTTTTTCAGCTTTATTGGACAGCACAGTGCAGTGTAGAGAGACAGGAAGAATGGGGAGCGAGAGAGAGAGAGAGAGAGAGAGAAGGTCGCGCGGTCGGATTTGAACCGCCGATGTCGCGGTTCACAATGAACATGTGGATAGTGCTCTACAGGCTACGCCCAACCACAGGTCTCTTTAACTTTATAATTAAATGTGTTCATTGTTTATCTGATGCAAACACTACAATTGCTTTCATTACTGCTGGCAGTTGCTGCACTGACAAAAAAGGAATCAGTTGCAATTATGAAAACATAAAGACAATTGAAATGTATTGACTGAATATTTTTTCCTCATGTAATTGTTCTCATTGATACTTAGTTTTGCAGCGTAGCTGTCCATACCGGTACATCATTCTCGGTGTAGTTTAGGTTAGACTCGAGCTTGGGGTAGGCTATGGTTTTCTTTTCTTTTTTTTGTTACTCCTGGAAAGCTACTGGCCCTTAATTTATTCCCTTTTTCATTTTAATTCAGTGAAATCACTGGATAATTACTGTCATTGTCTGCATATTATTGCACATGCCTGAGGTCCCGGTGGCTGGCCTTTCACATTGTGTCCCCTTATAAAGTATAATGGGGAAAAAAAGGAATCCCAATGTATTATTGGATATATAAGAGCAAGATGCATAATGTATTAAATAAGCAACAAGGCAGCATCTGCACTGAGATCAGGCTGGGGAGAGATGTGGCATCCCTGGTCCATAAAAGACATATAGACAGAACATCTAAAATTAGTCATTGAAATAAGAGAGATTAAAGGGATTATGGCACATTGTAAAAAAAATAAAAATAATATATATATAAATATATATATATATATATTTCACACTGTGTTGGGACCCTTCTGCAACCAACAGTCCTGAAATAGAAGGATGTATATTGAGGAAAGGACAGAGACAGAAAGAAGGATGGATCTGCTCTTAGGCCTCCTGAGGAAAAGGTAATACAGACTGACTGAGGCTCACAGCATTTCTATTTTTTTTAGGACATGCATCAGCAGGCTTCCATCAGCAATCATCTGCCAAAGCCCTCAGCTGTCTATCTTAGCAGCAGAGGAGAAACACACACACACACACACACACACACACACACACACACACACATGCACACATGCACACACACACGCACATACACACACACAAATCTGAAATTGATAAGATTCATATTTCCTCCTGTGACCCACTTCCCTTTTCTCAAAGCATTCACTCTTGAGATATTTAGATTTATTGCTGGGGGGATTTGATACATTGTGTGGGATGGCATGCTTTACTATATTTTTAACAAACCTGCTGAAATTAACAAAAAGGATTGACACAATTCTGTAGGCTTTTTTAGCGATCACATTTATTTCCCTCTTGTGTTGTTAAATGATATATTCCTACATTCATCAAAAGGTGAAATTGTTTTAGATGTCAAGCACAATAGGGATGTCTTTAAACAAACCAATGACAAATGTACAAAATTTTAAAAAAAAACCTTTACTTATTGTCTTTTTAAATTTTAGTTTTCATCTCGGATGCAAAATATTCTCACCATCAAAAAAAATGGTATGGATTTTTGTCTTTGGAAATATCAGTACTTTTAAAAACGTAATTGGATATTGAATACTAGGTAACTGCTTTTGAGAGTCAATTGCATGAATCAATCTCTCATTGTTGACGTTGACATGCCCAAGTGATGGTTGCATGATGATTGATAATACATAACATTGTGAATACCTTGCTTGGAGTAAATCAAGAGAATCATGGAAAACAATGAAAGGAAACAACGTGCTTGCTTATGAAGATGGATCTTCATTTTTGAGATTGGACCGAATGAGTGCATTGTATTGTGCCATTGAGAGGATTTACTGCCAGCAACACAGACACTATGGGGTCGATTTACTAAAGGTTTGCGTGTACAAAAACATGTGTAAAACTGTTACCACCCGCAAAACATCATCCGAGGTGATCAACTAACGCAGTGTAAAGGGGAGGAAAGTCGTGGAGGCGGAGTTTGTGTGTTGGACTGTTAAAGTCCAAGAAGAACGTCATCGGCTGTAAAAATGGAGCTGCTCTGCTCTCACCTGTTAAGGAGGCTGTTTTATGAGTAGCACAAGGACCTGCAGGGAATTCTTCAATAAGTCTTCAATAATTTTCTATCATGACTCTCATCACGTCTGAACCCCGTTCCCTGCCCTCTGGAATGGTCCCTCCCTCCAGCACCACAGTCCAACTTTGATTGCATCTTTATTTTCCAGCGGGCACGCTGAAGAGGCTGGAAACACGTGTGGATAATCAGCTCATGCGATGTCTTCTTCATTTGCCACAGCTCCCTGCAGCCTTTGCTGTGGTGTGGCACCAGGGCGCAGAGAAGAAGGACAGGACCCTGGCGGATTTAACCAGAGATAATTCATCAGAGCCCGAGTTTCAGAAGTGTGTCTTGCAGTTCACTTCTCAATCAAAACAAGACAAACAAACAAAAAAAAACAGAGAGAAATAGAATAACTCCTAGGCGATTATTCAAGCAGAGGGGCCCGCGGGGGCAAGAAATTTGAATAACATTCTTCCACCGGTGCTGTGACTCAAATCCTTCTCCCTGTCTGATCTGAAATGTTTCTATTTTTATGAAAATTACAGCAGCGAGAGTGCGGGTTTTCTCTTTCGCTTCCCTTTATGCCAAGCAGACGCAGTCTCTTTGAAACGCGCGCGCAACAGGAAGGCACAAAGTAAACTTTGCAGGCTGATGAAAATAGTAGCAGCACCGCATGGGCGAACAAGCTTAACACACAAGCGTATTTATATTCAGATGGAGGGCACAGCAGCCTTTTCCCCTCCCAATTGTACGATGCGCGTGGCCTTCGCGCCAGCTTTCTGAGATCGGGTATCATTCCTGCAGTTAATTGCGGGAGACAGTGAACACAGTCCTGCATTAAACGCTCTCCTTCGGCGGCACAAGGCTTAGTTAAACTGATTTATATAGCCTTCGTGTGATTCATAATCGCGTTGTTTTAATATCTCATCGTGAAAACTTTTTCATAAAATAAATGGACTTTGTGCTCATAATTTTTCATTTTACCCCGGCTATATCATTTCCAGATCCTGGTGGTAGTTGCCTCTCCATTTACATAAACAGAATTAATAACAAAATGGCTCAGAAAATAATCTCATGTTTAGATTATCAATTTCTGCATCGCAGATGACGGTTGTGAGGGACGTGGCGTGCGCATACTCACATTCCCAAGTCCAGGCAGATCCCTTCCATCTTCACTGATTAATATGCTCGGGGGCGGGGCGGGGCTGCTTTACTGCCAATAAACTGAGATGGCTTGCGACATTATCACTTTCCCCCTAAAACTCACATTTTTCATGACATTTTTTATGATGCAAAACAGGGCATTATGTTCTGTGACAAACTTCTTTTCACTCAGAATCAATCTGGTGTTTTTTAATATGATATACAGCAAACAGTCCCAGAGACTATAAAATGTTTAATAGTCTATAAAGCAAAGGTCTCCCAAATGTAAACATAAGGCTCTTTATGGGCTTTATATGTTTTACTGACAGCAGTGTTAAATGTGCCTTTTTTCAGTCACACAGCTGACAGTGCAAAATACCCATGTGCCATGTTCTGATTAAACCAATCACATTAATGTTGAACAGAATGCGTGTTGAGTAGCAATGGCCATTCAGTAATGCGAGGGGTAGATGGAGGAGGAGGAGGAGGAGCATTTCATCACAACAAAAAGAGATTCAATGATACATTATGGTCCCTCTGAGTGATTATAAACGTAAAATGAGGAGTGTACCTTTTAAAAGTCTTGACGAGTTTTACAATAATCTGCATTTCTTATATTTTACACATGTCTGACTATGTCTGTTTGTATTGACTGTTCTTATTTAATCGTATTGTACCTGTTAAGGCTGGTGTATTGCTACCTCTAGACCAGGTTACCATGAAATAAATATGTCTAATCTCAATGGTTTTTGCCAGGCAAAGGGTTAATAAAATGTAACTTTATAGAAATATCCATAATGGCCAGTTTGGTGGAAATGAATGGGATTAAAGGGGTTTAAGAAAAATGTATTAACCACTGTGTGTAGATTACAGGTCTCCAATGTAAACCGCCATCTCTAAACATACTAAAAGCTGTCACATAGTGGTGTAGTCGTCTACATTATACACATTAATAACGGTATTCAAATTGATTAATACTTCTAGTTTGACAGTCTGCACCATGTTTGCTCACCATGCACAAGAGTAGATGTAATCATTGGGCCTTAATAATAAAATCTTACATTATCTGCGTCACTGTTTTTCTCAGATAATAATCTGCCATTACTTCCTTAACCTTATATTATATTAGTCTGATGCTATTTACATAGTTTAAAATATTAGGACAGAGCACTAGTTAGCTTTATTCTGACCTAATGTTTTCTAACATGCATTTTAAGGAAAGCTCATTCATGAATGGCAGTATTGGAACCCCAGTGTGAACTCCTTATGTGATAAACTCTGGTCCACACCAGGATTTCCCACAGTGCACCACAAGCGCTTCTATGAGGCAGTGAACCTACAATCTGACCTGTGGGATCTGCCTAATGGATGGATCTGTCACAGACTTCATGGGGATAGAGAGGCAAGCTGTTATGTGCCTGCATTTTACACTAAGAAACCATTACTGGACTCACCCTTAGGAGAGAGAAGAGGACTGTGGGAGCTGGACATCATATAGGAACAGAAAGTAAAGAGAGAGAGTTAAGGGGCATCATATAGAAACAGAGAGAGAGAGAGTTAAGTGACATAATATAGAATATAATAGAATAACTTAAATTTTCCCGCTAGGGAACTTCAGTTGTAGGCTCAGCAACAACAAAAAAGACATAAGTGGGGCAGACCCACAACACACAAACATATCAAACAAAGACATTCAATATAATCATTGCATTAATCAAACTAATTAAGTGAATTACAGAAATGCAGTCATGATTAAAAATAGCCGCTGCTGTCCCGAGATGTCCAGTGTTATTATTAAGCAGTCCAACACACAAACTCCGCCTCCACGACTTTCCGCCATACATGCAGTGTTGCAGTCTCTGTACACATGGAGCACCAAACTGCGTCAGCCTTTCCAGTCGTTGCCTCACTCCTCCCCCAGCATTATCTTCTCCTTTCTCTTCCCTGGTGGCCTTTTGCAGTCCTCGATCAGTCCCGAGTCCCGACATCTTCAACTCTTGTGAAGAACAATGGTAAACTTTGTGGCTGCAGATTGAACAGACATTCCCAACCATATGTTGTGAATGCGACTCCATGGTGACAACCACAAACAAAATTATCCCAAATATACAATTGGTCAATATTATAAAAACGAGCAGCAGGACTGCCACGCCAAATCTCCAGCCTGCTTCCCTGTCCCACAATAGACACACAGCGCATGAAAAAAAACAAAAGACAAAAGCCCGAAACAACAAAATACATTCAAATGAACAAACACAAACACGAGAGACAGCTGGACTACATGTCGCCATTATATAATGTCATATAGGAACAGAGAGAGAGAGAAAAAGTTAAGTGACATCATATAGGAACAGAGAGTAGAGAGAGAGAGTTAAATGACATTGTATAGGAACAGAGAAAGATAGAGAATTAAGTGACATCATATAGGAACAGAAAGAGAGAGAGAGTTAAGTGACATCATATAGGAACAGAGAGTAGAGAGAGAGCGAGAGAGTTAAGTGAAAGATCCCAATTCTCTGTGAAAGCATGATTTTGTGCCCCCCTTTCTCCAAACTTGGAATGCCCAAATGTATTTGCCAATTGCTTTAACCTCCAAATCTGTAGGCTACAGCCCTAGTGTGTATTCTACTCTAAAACTTTCTTTTCATACTGCAGTGCAGAAGTTGAGCTTGCACAGGCACAGACACAAGTCAGAGAAAGACGTGTCATGTGCAAAGAGACTAGGGGGTGCCCAATTGGGTGATGATATGGCATGTATGCATGGCCCTGTGGGGCTGTCGGCCATAGTTGGTACTGGCACAGTCCGAATTCAATACCAGACCCTGGGGCCCATCCACGTACAATAATGTAGACTTTCACATTAATTACATTTTGCATGGTTTACATACCATGGGTAATATTCCGATCATTGTACATAAGTATTTCCATCTCGTATATCTACCTTTCATGAAGTAATGACATAATTTATTATAGCCATGTGTGTGTTTTGATAGACTTAAAAAGTTGATAATATTATTGCTTTTTTATGCAATGAGGTGGTCATTGAGATGGCCATGAGATGAACATGTTTGGGAACAGTTCACTTGGTGCCATGGAGGTGTTTTTCCAACGTGAAACTATAGAATAACTTGTGGTACATGGGTGCTTCTTTTCAACCTTTATTAGAGCCATATATTTCATAGTAAAATGTGGCTGTGAGAATGTATAATAATCAACTCTCTGCCCACGCATCAATGCCTTTCCTTCAGACTAAAAAGTCATGAGTGTGAAATTAAACACAGCCCATATGGAAACACTGTCAGGAGTGACTGCTTGAAGGTGAGTTTAAGTGAGCCCACAGAACGTCACTTGGATTTAAAGATTGCTTTGGGATTTTGAAATGGAAATCAAAAGATAACAATGATTCTGCATGGATTAGCCAAAAGCGGATAGTGTTTTTCATATAAGTTTACTGTGAGACACGAGCTACTTTTGTAATTAATTTCTAATGTACCTACTTGTGAGTCTAACACACATTCTCAGACAAAAATAAAAAGAAAACGAATGAATTGGCCTTTGCCGCTTAAGATCATTAACTTTTGATTAAATCATTTCAAATTCAAAGGCCTGTTAATCCTGTGGTGTCAAGGATAAGTTTTAAATAAAAACGAGTAGATGTGAGGAGTTTCACTGAGCAATACCTTTTTTTTGTGTGCCATTTTCTTAATTTTGGAGCTTTTTATGTGTCCATGATAATTATATATTGTTCTAAACAGGACAAAGCTGATATTATAACTTTCATTGAATTTTTATTTTGAAATGTGTACACATCACACAAAACATGTATTTTGGAAATACACAACAATGATGAACAACATGTATTTGCTATGTACCTTGAGTGCCTGCTATATCAATGACTATACCCCCTTCCCGATGGTGACTTCCTATTTTTTATATATAAACTCCTCAAAAAAAGTTTGGAAACGTTATTTCGGTCGATTATTCCTCCCCTTTAATAATACCAATTGGTATTGTATTTTATATCGTTGGAAAGCCTGATTAGTCACCTTTACAACGAGGTACAACTTGTAAGGATCGTGCATTCGTGGAATGAGCAACACAGCTAACCGTGTGGGTAGCGGCCCAAAAAAATGTGCCAAAATCCCCTGCAATATTCTTCTGTTGGTATTCACTCTCGTTTTGAGTTGCTTGGTGGACTGGATGATTGCACTCTCCCACAGTAATAAGGAAAAAACAACACATATTGGCCATTTTTACACTTTATTCATTTTACACTGTCAGGGACCTCAGTAGCGTGTGGAAGATCCATACGCAGCCACAACAGCTTGGCACCTCCTCCTCATGCTGGTCACCAGCCTGGTCACACACTGCTGTGGGATGGCATCCCATTCCATCCCACTGGCATACACCTGCCAGCACTTGAAGCTCAAAACGAGAGTGAATACCAACAGAAGAATATTGCAGGGGATTTTGGCACATTTTTTTGGGCCGCTACCCACACGGTTAGCTGTGTTGCTCATTCCACGAATGCATGATCCTTACAAGTTGTACCTCGTTGTAAAGGTGACTAATCAGGCTTTCCAACGATATAAAATACAATACCAATTGGTATTATTAAAGGGGAGGAATAATCGACCGAAATAACGTTTCCAAACTTTTTTTGAGGAGTTTATATATATATATATTTTTTTTCCCCCCACTTTTTTTGGTTAGTAGTTTTATTCCAGATTCCCTATACCAGTGGTTCTCAAACTTGGTCCTGGGGCCCCCTGTGTATGCTGGTTTTCATTCCAACCACAATTGCGATCTGATAATTTTAACAAGCTGTTAATTCTTAATTTCACTTTTCATATTTTGATGGATTATCTACCCTCTTAAGCCAAGTTATGTCAGAAAACAGCTATGCATGCCTTGTAGAATAAATGTCCCATCTTCACATTGTGCTTATTGCAAACAACTACATAAAAAGAGTTAACAAAATGTTATAACTGATAAAATGTAATACTGAAGTAAATCAATGTGCTCCTATTGATTTGCGGTTGGAAAGGAAACCAGAAATTATAGCTTTATTATTTTTCTCATTACCCAGCAAATGCAATGATGATATACCAGCAACTTCTGGACTTATTTCTTTCCATACTATCTCCATTAGTCTCTTGGCCCAATAGTTCCCTAGCCTCCATTACTTATTTTGGCCCATACAGGTTCCTGCCCCAATGCGTCCCTTGGCCCATTGCCACCTTACACCTCCAGAAGTTTTTTTTGGCCATTAAATTTATTTTCCTCCATTATCTCCATCAGGTTTTTTGGGCCATTAGCCCCCTCTACACCACCATTGGTCTCTTGGCTAATTTTCCTCTCCTGCATCCACTATCTTCTGGGCACCTTTTCCCAGCTATGTCCATCTTTGTGTGACACTGTGTGCTGCCTTGTCACCCATTTTCTCCCCTCCCCACAATGTCCTAGCTTTCCCTTATAGATGCGTATGCTGTTGATTCTAAACAAGAATTGCTTTAAAAATCTGTGAAAACCAAGCAGTATTACACACATAATAATCTAATTAAATTCTATTTCGAGCAAGAGCTCTCTGCTTGAATAACCTGCCACCTTGCTTGCCAACATTTTTAAATGCAATATTTCATTTCATGGCTTAATGCCACATCTCTTTACTGCCAAAAGCACGACAAAATCAACATTATTCAAGAAATTATTTACAATTATTTAAGAGCTCCCATTATGTATATTATATATTTAATGGTTAATGTTCACAAGTCATTAAGTCAGCATTTATTACATTTATTTATGCAAGGGAATTGATCACAATTACTTGATTTTCATGAACATTAAAAGTAGGCTGATATGGAGTAGTCTGATAGAGTAGAGTGTAGCTAATCTGCATTTATAGCACACAGAGCATGGGAGGTATTAAAGTGGCAATAAGCAGACCAAAGTGCATGCTGACCGTAAAGTTTATTTTTGATTCATAGACAAGGGGATAACATGCTCTTATCCAGGGCCAAAATGATTACTTTAATTTGGCATATCATGCATTTAAAAGGCTGCATATTTACTGAAGCTATTAAAGTTCAAGTAATATTTTTTCACAATGAACTGAACCTTCATTTCAGCATTCTTGAGATATTGTAATCTCAATTTAATTTTCATACCTTGCGCACCACTCAGCCATCCTGTTCACATGTTTAGCTAAGGAAAAAATACAGTTACCTTATCTCAACACCACAAGGAAATGTAAAGTAGTATAATCATTAGCCTATTCTAATTCATTTATGCATTTCTTCCAGAGATTATGTTCATTTTAATGTGGCATGTAGCCTGGTATTTTGCATATTAAATATACACTTGCCAGGTAATTTTATGGAGTTTGCTGTTTCCAAGCAGACATAGACTTAGGGATTTGCACCTCTGTGGTCACACAACATTTTAAGAAACCAACTGACAAATGCAATGGGTGAGGAAACACAGGGCCAAGATACTTGAGCAAATGTTGGAAAACAGATAGCATTGCTTTGGAAGCTGGAATGTTTAATTTCCATGAAAATTACTGGTGAAGGTTTATTTGTAACCTGAACTCATTTTAATTCCAATAATTAAATATATATATATATATATATATTTTTTTACTGGTTGTTCACTAGTTTCTTCCACTGTCTCTGATGTACAGGCAGACGGTTAGATATTGTGCTGCACATTTCGTGCCACTTTTTTTCTAGCAGGTGGATTTGCCTTCAACTTACTCGTATTCAACTTACCTTTTCACATTCATTCTGTCATGGATCATGCCTTCTTCCCTTATCTCCGCGTCTTTTATTCTTTTTGTCTTTTACCGGTAATCTATCGGATTTTCCTGTGTTCCGCTACGGGTTTTGCTTTCGCCTCGGTGATTAGTGAGTTCACCTGTCATTTATTTCCACTCACTACTTATACCCCGCTTCCTTCCTTTCTCGTCGCTTCCCTGTTATTTCACGTAACATTAGAGCCGGTAAAAAGGTATAGGAAGTTGTGCTGCTATCGACCGCTTTGCTTCTCAACGTGGGACTTGTTAGCAGAACAATTTAGAAAAAGCAAAGTGATCTTTTCGCTCTTATTTTAGAGCAGAGGTTTTTCGTTTCTTTGTTTACCTACGAGTGCTCTTACCCTAAGTCTTAGGGGTCTTTTTGAGTTTCTCTTTTCTATTCTTTTGTTCGCTCCACAAACGGGAGTTAGATAAGCGTGACTGCTTATTTCTTTTGTTTTGCTCGGATATCGAGTTCCTCGTTTTTATCGCAAGGTTATTTGTGTTCTCTTTATTTTTTCCCATTCCACTACGGATTATTGTCCGTTTCAGTGGTATTCATTGGAACACTTTAAGATCCCGCATCTATCGCATCTGGTCCTCCAATATTTCCTCCGTGTCTCTGGCATAGAGATCCCCAACACATTCATTCACCTTTCTGAAGTATAACACCTCCTGTGAAAAGGGTGTTTTGGTCAGTGTTTTCTGCTTCAACTGGCCTTTTTTCCTCATCTATGGGGATAGTTATAATGTGCACCTTTTCTTCATACCTCTCCATACACCTACAAGCAAAGTTTTGGATATAATATATTGTCCCATAATCATACGTAAATGCAATGTTATTATGAAGGGCATACCACCATACTAGTTATGTAACATTTTCTTAATTTTTTAATTATTATTATATTACTATTATGCAGTATTATTATTTTTTGCTTAAATGCACTTAGATCTCCAGGAGTGGAGCTTCCTTCCTACTGTTCTTTTCTTTAAACACTATAAACCACCGCACTTAACCATGTCTCATGTCTGTCAGTCTGTTCTTTCATTAACTATGGAAACAACATTTCATTTATTTTAACATTTTTGTCAGAATTGTATGATGATTCTGAGCATGTGTAATTGTAACATTGTAAGGTGCGTCTGTACAGTAATGTTACCGTTATGTTTAGTGTTCCAGAATAAGTGAGTAGAATGTGGAAGGGCCCTATTGTTCTAGACCCTGTTCCATACAGCCTCATGGTCATGTGGGTAGAAAAGTGTGCCATAAGACAGTTATGACAGCATTTTTTTCTGGAAGAAATTATGATACTATCAGGCCTCTGGAAGTCATCACTAAGATACTTGGAATTAATATTTGGTAAATTAATGAATCTCAAAATGATAAGACATTTCACAAATGCCAGTCTGATTTCTACTTAGGAATTCTGTTGACGGCACACTGGTTATGAGAAGGATTTATCCGTGAAAAACACATTTTGGATAGAGTCAGAAAAGCATGAAATTGGAAATAAAACCTTTGAATGTATCGATCTGTCACTCGAACCATCTTGAAATACGAAACAGGCCTCAGTGGAATTAAGTTAAATATAGATTCCTCTCACATTCTCAAGTTTTTGACATAAAATATTGGAGCTGGGCCACAAATAATTCTTGAATAATATAATTATAAAAATTTCTTATGTGATACATTTTAATAATGTAGTTTATGATTGTGTTTTTACAAATTGCAGCATTGTAGGTTTACATAAATTTGTGTTTAATGTGAAAAAATCTTTTTTGGGCATGTTCCACAACATAACACACACCGCAACATATATTATCTACTGAGGAAATGATCATTAGGAAAGTTGAAGAATAGAAACTATTCATGGTGACAACATTTTATACACAATTTCACCACATAACTACTATCAAACAATTAACATCATGGTTATTTGCAAATAATGATGAGTGATATTCAGGTCTTGTAAGAAGTCTGGTTCGGAGGACCAGGCGCGACCGTAAGGGGATCACAAAGTAACGCACAAGACGTGGGATTTACCACTAGATAAGGGGGAAGGAAGTCTGCGAACGGAACAGAAAAAATAAAGACATGGCTAAAACTCCCGGCTAGAGCCAAAGAATAACGACCCGGAAAAGTGGGCGAAAAGCTCGCAGACTCGAGCAATAAATTACCTCTTGCTCTATATTCTATGAAAAACCTAAAAATAAAGAGGTAATAAGGAAAACGGTAAAGAATGTTTACTGCCTCGTGGGGGACAGAAAGGAAAACCCAGGCGAGAAACAGAAATAGCAAACAAAAGAAAACAAACTCCAACAGGAATCTCTAAACGCAAGTCCCATTTAACTTTAATAGCAAAAGCTTTAAAGTAAAGTGGTCGTCTGAACCTATACCGCAGTACCTGGCTTTAGGTGGCAATGTAAGACACAAAAGCACCGTAAAAGGAAAGCACAGCTCTTATATAGGCAGGAAGACACCTGAACCAGGTGCGTGAGATAAGTGCCGGACAGAGGAAAAACACGGCAAAAACACCGTCCCGGAGCTGAGCGAGAAACCTCCACAGAGGAGGAACGGCAACCTGCAAAACCA
Source organism: Ilyophis sp. 1 JC-2022 (assembly GCA_022702515.1). Lineage (NCBI taxonomy): Eukaryota > Metazoa > Chordata > Actinopteri > Anguilliformes > Synaphobranchidae > Ilyophis > Ilyophis sp. 1 JC-2022. The sequence continues at coordinate 28,542,224 of CM040401.1, forward strand.
TGACAGGTCTTTGTTATAATGGGAAACATGAGAGGTAAAGCAAATGAAAAAGTTAGGGAGAAGCGAGAATCCTTTGTATGACCAATTATGGCTGTTTCGAATCAACATGGTCTGCACATTATCATTTTAGGGCAAAGATCCCAGGGGGGAAAGTACCTTTAGCAATCTCAACAGTGAAAGTACTTTTATGGCAATTTCTTTTTACTGGGAATAAATCTTTTAGTCATCTTTTAACTCAGAAGATACTGCAATCTTCAATTTTTACCTTGAACATTACAGTTGGCCCTATTTCTCATGGAAATAATTACTGTTACACCTTTTTTTCCTGGAAAAATACAGTTTGTGGGCCCAATCCAAGGGCATCTCTTGGATCTGGAGATGTATATCCTGGCAATTAAATGTGGGATCCCCCCCTTCCCACAACCTCTCCTCATATCTCAGGATCTCTCCAGTGGATAATGGCAAATGGGAAAGAAAACATAAAAAGGCCACTCCATTAACTTCCTCTCTGTTCCTCAATTACCCGTATCTATGAGACGCATTGGGCCGGGTGAGAGAGATAGCAAGCTGAAATTTGACTGAGCTCAAGGCTTTGCCCACAGTCTTGTCCCAGACAGTTTATACCTTCAATATCCTCCTCTGCTAGCTACCCACCCCTCTACCTAAGTCCCTCCATACCCACCTGCCTCCCAACCCCCACCCCCACCCCCACCCCCACCCACAGTTTACTCTCCATCCCTGTTTAGGGACAAGACGCACAGGGGATAAGGTGACACGCAGCCATAATAGAGACATCATTACCCCGTGTGAATGAGTAATCAATACAGCACCCCATGCATGGACGCCCAAGGGAAATCACAAACCTGCAGAGGGGAGACCGGGGCCAGACAATTTACCTTTGCGAACGCGTGCGGGGGGGCACTCAGTCAAACCCATTCAAATGAGACGGTTAACGTGAAACAGAGGAGAAATTCAAGGACGAGAGACTTTGGTCACGGCGCCAGGCTAATTGGAATGCACGGGGAGGCCTCCCTTTGTTGTGTAAGCACTTGACATGTCCGAACAACACCGGGAGAATTATTTTAGAGAGAAGGCAGAGCCGAAGCTTATGAAACCACGATGATTGCGTTTTGTCTTTCTCAAGGAGTCGGATACGTCGCCGACAGACATCATTACTCAATTTATTCACATGTGGCTGAAGGTGAAGGACATCTGGAATAAAATCTGAAGGTGCACGCAAAGTGCTTAAATTAGGGTTATTTTGTGGGTAATGGGACTGGACGTTCTCACCCCCCCTCCACCGAATCCCTACCCACAGCCTTCCCACTGCATCCTAACAGTGTCTCTATTCATTCTGACTTTAAATCTCAAGACACGTTTAGGGCTCTTTGGCAAAATGTTGCCCATTTTAAAACAGCACTGACTGGTTATGGTTGCAGAAACTGGCGAACATTTCTCTCTCTCTCTCTCTCTCTCTCTCTCTCTCTCTCTCTCTCTCTCTCTCTCTCTTTCTCGCTCTCTGTCTCTCTCATAAATGTCAGACGGATAGATTTCCGTATTCAAAATGCTACGCTACCATTGTTCCTCTCAATCGGAAAGGTCAGGAGGACACTAATGAGGTGCCGGCTGGGAAAATAACAAGACTGCAGCACTGCGGATGTTTCCTCCGTCAATTCAAGTCGTCCACTGCCTGTCAGGGACGCCTCACTGAAGAAGAAAATGGGGCCAGTTGTCTGATTCTTACACACATATTTTTTTGTATAATGGGGCACACACCCAGGCTCACTTGACCCCAGTCAAAATATAATTGTAAGAACGCAACCCTGTGTGGTGTGACTGAGTGGATGAAGAAATGGCCACCCCTGGTGGCGTGGCCCTCAGGGTGATGTGGCACGGCTGGCTGTAACTGGTCAGGTGACCGGACTGAAGAAGACAAGCCAGACACCCACAAAGTGCACACAATCAGCTGCCCAAAACTCAGAGAGAGGCAGAGCTTCCAAGATCTGGCAACAAGAGAGCGTTGAACATCTTTCCTCATTTCCATTCCCTGTCTGTGAAAAGCTAAAATGACATATCAAAATAGATATATACCCTCTGATATAAAACAAACCAAAAATTGGAATCAGTAAAATGTATAAATAAATACAAATTTTAAGAAATAAATATTGTTATATTGAAAAATGATAACCCTTTCAATATATTTTGCAAAAAGAAAAGCAAATGCACCACATAATAAATGCAATAACCATCAAACATGTTTATATCCGCACAGACCTGTTGTTTGTAGTTTTAATTAAATTAATGTATTGCCATTTCATGTTGTCCCTTTGGTGAAGCCATGTGGTGCAATTTGAAGAAAGATGAGGCGAGATAATGTGATTTATTGATTAATGATCAATAATGATCAATATTTTTTCCATGAATGGTGCCTTTAGACCAGCATGACCCTTGATAATTGCTTGTTGAATTGGGCTGTACAGAGATTGGCCGATAAAATATGCACATCAGCCACAGGCAAACTGAAAATATTATAAATTTTGCCTTTCCTTGTTTGACCTATGACCTTTTCCAGAACATTCTCCGTTACCTAGTTTCACATTGTACAGGTCATGGTCTGAAGTCAATCTTATAATATGATTCCAAAGAAAATTTAAATAAAGACATGTTGAATTAATGATTTTCACCACACATGAAATGTCTCATCAACTCACTCTCCAAAAAAAAAAAAAAAAAAAGCAATGACATTGCTTAATAAGCCCATGGGTATCCAATTTACTGAACGTCAGAAACACCCAAAGGATTTGTTCCACCAATTATACTGAAGCACCAAATTCATTTGTATGCTCTGATTGTTTTAGAAGTGCATTTATAAATATAGCTGATTGGTTCTATCTTTGGTATTAAAATAACCAAATACCTTCTATCTATCAAAATATTACCCTAAGCAGTCTTTAAGACAATGAGTGAATAGATGACCGCCAGACTTTAGGAAGAAAATGTCATATATATTTTTCACAATACAGTTGTCCAAACAGGTGTTATTCTGTATAAAATATGTATGTGAATTCAGAGAATTCTTGTTCCTTTATAGATAATAAAGAAAAGAATCTAACAAATCATAAACTAGAGATGGGACTCAATGCACAAATTTGGTTTGGCCATAATGTTTACAAGCATATACTAGTAGTTCTTTATGGTCAGCGTTTTTTTTTAAACATTTTGTGCAGTAAATGAAACAAATATGAAATACATAGGAAGCACACTTCAACATTTAAAAATGTTATCATGCATTTCGCTGTTGAATATCATGTTACAAATTAAATATTGTCATAACAAAACAGTTAGATAATTATCTTGCCAACACAGGTTTTAGTGTGTTAAGCTGTATACAGGCAATTATATTTCCTTGTCCTGTTCATGTACAAAATAAGTTCCCTAATGCAGACAGAAAACACTTGAGGGATATTAACAGATTTTGCTGCAATCAAAGTTTTTTTGCATAATTGCTTGTTAAAGGTGATTTGATTATCAAAGAAAGTCGGATGCGCAATCATGAATCAGAAAGCACTGATTTGCTATAACACAACTTTAATTGAATAACATGACACCTCATAGGCCATTCTGTAATTAGAGTAGTTTTTTTATTTATTTGAATGCCACGCATGTGTATGATTCTCCAGGAACGTACACGCCGTTTCCCTTGCAGCCAAAACAGGGCAAAACCCCATTGGCTCTCGTGCAGTCATTAAGACACCAAGTCCCTGCTGCGATAAGCGTTACAATTAAAGCAAGCAAACAAAGCCGCATCTGGGAAATTACAGCCAAAGATGCCATCGACGCTGGAGCGGGATTGGGCTTACTGGAGTGTGCCTGCATTCTGTGCTCTGTCTTCCCATCAGCAGGGGAGTGTGTGAGCATTAGGGGTGTAGGGGTGGAGGGCAGTAGTGACGGTTCAGGGACCCGCTGAGGGAAGTGTCATTTGTAACTTTGGCCATGCTGTCTTTGACTCAAGCGAGGGGGATTATGGGTGCTGGTGTGGGCTGAAGTGGTGACATAAACAGACTTCTAACAGGGACTAATGGTTGACAGATTGTCACGGAAGTGTCAGGCCGCACATCACACAGCGACATGCGCCATGCTGCGTCAAATATGTACAACCGTTTCACCATTCCATTTTTAGCGTCATAAACAACACAGTGTTCTCAGGACCTTTTCTCATTCGCATTGATCGGTTTGTATTTTAAGCAAACTCCAGATAATAACTCGGATATATCATAGCCTGCATTCACTGGAAAACACTTACATGTATCATTATGACTGACCAGGAATGTTTTTGATGAATGTGTAGTTATTGTAATTAAATTAAACGGGATGCCCAGATATAAAATAAAATAAATTAGCTGGTGATTCCATCCATAGCACAATAATTTTCGACTGAAATTACTAAATGAACTACGTGTACTTTTTCATACTTTATGAACACTCATTCAGTTTTGACGATACCATATAGGTATATGTAAACATAGAATTGTGATTGGCATAAGTTATGCTTTGGAGTTCTGTTATGTAAGAGCACTGAGGGGATTTTAATCTACAGTACTGACAGAAAATTATTGATTACTCTACAATGTTGCCTTGGTTGTGTGTGTTTAGTGTACAATAAGAATGTCACTATTTTATCATCAAGACCAGTGCTGTTTTGAGAAGAATGAAAAGAGAATGTATTAACTAGCTCACTATCAAGCAAACTTGATAGAACTTGCAATACTCTGTGTAGTCTTATGATTTATATTACAAAATGTCATCTTGTGATGTATGCACAACTTCAAGTGTGTAACTTTGGTGTGAAGATTGGGGTGGGTGGGGGAACACCTTTCTGTGCTGTTTGTGAGCTGTGCGAACAGGTATATGATTATGCTATATGCAAGATTTACATCATAGCTGCCTTCTAACAAACAAAACTAAATTAATATTACATGAATGGCATGGCAATGGCCAATGAATTATTTAAGTTAAGTGAAAATTAATGTAGAGATTATAAAGTCACACAAATTACTGTGTAAGAATGCGCTAACTAGCTAGCTAAATGTAAAGGTATACATAATGGCTGCATATAAAAAAGGTAATTAGTTACCAAGTGGTAAATGAGGTGGTACATTTTCCTGGCTCCCCTGTGAAATGTCAGCATGCATTGGGCGAAAAGCAGGAAGGCAGGAAGACACAGACGAAGACACAGACGAAGACACGTTGCAAATCTATCGCAGGGCACACACACCATTCCCTCACACACTCAGACCTAATGGCCAATTTAGAGTCTCTAATTAGCCTAACCTGCCTGTCTTTGGACTGTGGGAGGAAACCGGAGTACTCGGAAAAAACCCATACGGACAAAGGAGAACATGCAAACTCCGCACTCGGCCGGGATTCAAACTCGGCACCTTCTTGCTGTGAGGCGACAGTGCTAACCACTGCACCACCATTAATTAAAAACTGTATTCTCTGCGCAACTGAGACTTGGTAGCAAAGTAGCATAAACAAGCACACTTTCACTTACACAGCAGTTCTGCAGCGCGGATTCTATCTGCATACGAACTATGACTCATCACTCATTGCCTATTTTTTTGCAAAAAATAAGGATGGCAAACAGTTGTGGAGAGGGGTGGAGGGTTGTCATTTTTATACACCAACGAAACCATAGTGGGGCAATGCAATAGCAACATCACTGGGCTGCATTCGCCGACTGTGGCCAGTAGCCCTTCAATCGGCACTTGCATTGCCCAGGGTACGGGTGGGTTCAGTTGGCCTGCGTTCATCAGGCAACAACGCTGGGCATTGGCAAGCCCCGCGGTCTGCATGCAGCTGCATGGTCTTCCTTTGACTCCGGTCTGTGTGAGTTTGACTATGGTGCGTAGGGAAAAACAGGTGGCCATGTATTTCAAAAGAAAAAAAAGGGTCTGAATTGAGGTTAGATACCCGTGTGGGGGGGCAATTAGATATTTCAATTTCGGACGGGAAAAAAAAAAGAAAACAACATCAATGCATTGGGTTTATTACGTTGAGTAATGCAAAGCTGGGCTCCTATTTATCACTTAAGGGATCATTGTTTTATCGGATCGGCATAACCGACACGGCCACTCGGAACAACATGGACCCCGTTTTCAGGAAGCCCCACAGCATGAATGCGCAAGAGTGGCAGCAGGGCGAACAGCCAAGCCTAACTGCCGTTTGAACTCTACGTGCTGTCCATCCATGAGTCAATTTTCTAAAGTGTTGGAACACACTCGGCTCACACTTCTGAGCAGAGTTCTGTGAAAACAGGCAATTAAATATGTAATGTGTGGAGGAGATCATATTTATGAAAACAGGCATGTTCTGGCAATTAAATATGTAATGTGTGGAGGAGATCATATTTATGAAAACAGACATGTTCTGGCAATTAAATATGTAATGTGTGGAGGAGATCATATTTATATTTTTGAAAAACTATTGTATAGCTACCCCTGTTTTATTGCACCAGGTGGCATCTCTTCTCGAGTCTTTCGGACAGCTCTCTGTAAAAACCACTAGACAAATAAAAGGTTGTAAGTTGTATTGGTTTGTTGGTTAAAACATCAGGGTCAGAACTTTCACACATACATTTCAACAGTGCGATATTGTATATCCTACATTTTAGTCAGTTAGCAACACAAGAAAAAAAGCTAATATAACAACACATCCTACATAAAAATGAAAAAGTGTAACCTTTATCATTGGCCAGCTACACTTACATTACATGATAGAGTAGGTGTCTGAATTAAAGAGAATCACGTGCAAAATGTGTACAGTTCTGCATCCCCCAAAATAGCAGGAGCGCCATAGAAAAATTGTGAAATTAATTCCCCAGCATCTCAGCGCTAGTGACTGCTACACTGCAGGGAGTCAGGGAGTGAGTGAAAACTGTTGCTAGGATACACATGACCCTTTTCAACAGGATAAAGAGAGGCGAAGGAGAGAGAGAGAAAGGGGGGGGGGGCAAAAAGGGAATTAAAAAGTTTTCAACTCAAGGGTTCCTCAATAAAACAATTTAAAAAATGGAATGAAAATGGATGGTTAAAATAACACAATCTGTAAAAAATTAAGGGTATTACATTCCAAACTGAATAATACATGATGCAGCAATATAATGCAGTGATAAGGTCAACCTAGACATCGCTTTTCATACAGAATGTTCTGGGTTGAAATGATCAAGCTTAGTCTATTCTGTTTTTCCTTTCATATTGACAAGGGTAACGGCTTTTATAGTTTTACTTGAAATTTTCCCCATTAACTCTACCCTTGTACACACTTCATTTGATTTATGTCATGATATAGGCAGACAGTTGGGCCCGATTTGGAAAGCCAAAACAAAAACATATCAGCTCTGTCAGTATTTCCCTTTGAAGAGGACAAAGCACACATAAAAAGGAGACATATGGATATAATTCTATCTATTCCCTATGCCTTTGAAAGATATTTTTTCCATCTAGTTTGAAGGGGCTGACAAAATCCCAATCCTCCAAGGTGCCTCTCTCTTTCTATTTGCTATATCTACGGAATCTGGAACTGTAACCATGGAAACACTGACATTAATACTTACACTTAAAGTGTGAGAGGGTTAAAAATCAAAGGAGTTTGATATGATATATATGTACATGATAGCACATGCGTAAACAACCTTTTTTGAAAATATGAATACATACCCAGTTATAAAAATAAACAATGTACAGATATTGCATTAAACATGTCCTGTCGTGCCATGGTTTGGTGGCATACCATTTTTGAGCATATCTATCTTTCCTAAGACTGGCAGGACCATATTTCCTGTTCTGAGAATTTTTCCTGCTTGGGACAGTCTTCACCACCAGGTGGTGTGTGAGACAATAAGTGAGAAACATTGTTACAATAGCCTGATATACACGTAGCTGTTGTTTGTACCACTCATTGGTGTAAGCACTCATCTAAACAATAAAATGTCCTGCGTTAACTCTAACTGAGTCCACTCTGGCCATAGTGGACTCATATAAACTCTGTAAGAGTTGATTTAACACTGAACATTTTACTGTGTATGCAGTAAATTGTACTGAATTATTCCCCAAATTCCGTTTTTTCTTTATGCTGAAAACATTGCACAAGCACAATGTCCTCATTTTTTAAAATGTGGGGGTACAGACATGAACATTAAGCCATTGACATCAAATATTAATACCATCTCAAAAAAAGACTCATGCACACTTTTGTATATGACGCAAATGGACAGAACTTAATGTAGGAAGCATAATGCCAGAGCTTCTCTGGTGGGAAGCCAGTCTTATATGCAATACATTGTTTTACGCTTGTGTGCATTCTATATGAGGCTGAGGCACAATGCCAAAGTCAACGGCAGATGAATTGGTCAGGTGGTTTAAGCTCCAAAACTACCGAATAAGCAAGATATGTAGCTCTGATGTGGTACTGAATCCTTTTCTGCATGAAAGGATATATAAGACACAGTGTGAGAAAAAAAATTTTTTGTGAAAGAAATGACAAGAGAGAAGATAAATATAAAATGAAAAGCCACCATAAATAACATAAAACTAAAAAACTGCAGAGAGAATAGTTTGTTTTTGTGCTTAAAATTGAATGGTTGGCTAAACTACTCCTGAAAAACTGCAGTGATTTTAGCCAAATTAAGTTGATAGTCCAATAGAAAATGCTATGTTATAAAATTAATATTTTGTTTATAAATTAAAAAAAAAAAGATTTATAGTAGGTCAACTGAGAACTAAATTATCTTTTGCAGAGATGACTTTGGAAAGTGGTGGGGAATGCAAGAGATTGTGTAGCCAATCAGATGTAGAGAATTTGTTAACCCTTTATTATTATTTTTACATGGTAGGTTGACTAAGAATGCATGCTCTTTTAGCAACGCCCTGTTAACCCCCCCCCCCCCCCCCCCCCCCCCCTCCAAATTAGCCTAAACCTTCATGTCTTATATGATAAGATGGCCAGCTGTACAGAGCCAATGTTAACTGAAATAGATGACACACTGAATACTTCAGACTGCTTTGGCTCCTGAGCAGGCACGGCTCTAGTTTTTCTACCCCCCTAGGTGAGATTGCGGACTGAAGGGGGGGTAGGGGTTAGGGGGTGTTGGTGTAGGGGTGGTCTGCCGACTATCATGCTGTTGACTATCATGGATGCAACATGTGGATTTTTATTTTCTTTTTTCTTCTTGGCGCCCCAGGATGAATGGTGCCCTAGTCGCCTATGCCTATTACTGGCCCTACTCCTGCGCTTCTTGCATCCAGCTTAATTATTTTCACATAACGGCATACCTCTAGTCACAGCAGACTTGGAAATGTGGGACTATACAGTATTACTATGCAGTTAATCTGCATATACAACAATACCCTGATCGTTTTGAACGAGTGACGAATGTTACCTATGCCTTTATATGAAGGTATAACTTCACCAATACCATTAGTAGGGTATGAACTCATATCAATTGAGTTCTTGATTCCAAGTCAAGTCAAACTCGGCACTACTAAGTTTGTGCCTTTTCATAATGAGCCGATATGTAAAAAAACTACAAAAAAAACAAGATTTATTTTCTTTTGGTAATTAAATTTGAAATGTTGTTGTGAAATATGTTGTTTTACTTTAGTACTTTTTGGCTATTTTAGAATAATAGAATGTGATTACTTATGTTAACGGGTAAAGTGCCTGACTTTATTCAGTTGGATTCATAAATGAAGCACAAGGTTTGACTGTCTTAACTACATTCCAGTCCAAATAGAAACATTCTGCAAGATGGATCTTCCAATTTAACAAGATCAAAGAAACATTTTCGCGATGGAACTAAAATGGGTAGCTAATTACCTTAACTTGCCCTTAAACATGTTTCCTCTTTGATCATGGCTGTGGAATTCAAATGTTTTGACTGTGGCGTCAAACATCTATTTATTTCCACCTTACAATATATGAATTTTATCACACGTGAGTAAAAATCCCCTACAATTCAGAATCATTTGGAAAGTAGTGTTAATTATGCTTTCATTCCAGGGGAAGGGACAAAATGTATTCTGTCAGAATTAAACATGCTCTATCAAAGGTGATTTAAGACTGAGGACTCTATCTTACACTTGGCGCTAAGCGGCGGGAACTCGCAGTTTTCATTTTCCCATCCAGCGACCATGTTGCTTAAATAGCAAATTAACTTGCGTCCATCTGGGCGGGTTGGTCTGAAGATGAGGTGTGGCATATTGCTATTTTGATCCATCTGGGCAGGTTGGTCTGAAGATGAGGTGTGGCATATTGCTATTTTGATGCAGCTGGGCGGGTTGGTCTGAAGATGAGGTGTGGCATATTGCTATTTTGATCCATCTGGGCAGGTTGGTCTGAAGATGAGGTGTGGCATATTGCTATTTTGATCCATCTGGGCGGGTTGGTCTGAAGATGAGGTGTGGCGTATTGCTATTTTGATCCATCTGGGCAGGTTGGTCTGAAGATGAGGTGTGGCATATTGCTATTTTGATCCATCTGGGCGGGTTGGTCTGAAGATGAGGTGTGGCGTATTGCTATTTTGATCCATCTGGGCGGGTTGGTCTGAAGATGAGGTGTGGCGTATTGCTATTTTGATCCATCTGGGCAGGTTGGTCTGAAGATGAGGTGTGGCATATTGCTATTTTGATCCATCTGGGCGGGTTGGTCTGAAGATGAGGCGTGGCATATTGCTATTTTGATCCATCTGGGCGGGTTGGTCTGAAGATGAGGTGTGGCATATTGCTATTTTGATCCATCTGGGCGGGTTGGTCTGAAGATGAGGCGTGGCATATTGCTATTTTGATCCATCTGGGCGGGTTGGTCTGAAGAGGAGGTGTGGCATATTGCTATTTTGATCCATCTGGGCGGGTTGGTCTGAAGATGAGGTGTGGCATATTGCTATTTTCATCCATCTGGTCGGGTTGGTCTGAAGATGAGGCGTGGCATATTGCTATTTTGATCCATCTGGGCGGGTTTGTCTGAAGATGAGGCGTGGCATATTGCTATTTTGATGCAGCTGGGCGGGTTGGTCTGAAGATGAGGTGTGGCATATTGCTATTTTGATCCATCTGGTCGGGTTGGTCTGAAGATGAGGCGTGGCATATTGCTATTTTGATCCATCTGGGCGGGTTGGTCTGAAGATGAGGTGTGGCATATTGCTATTTTGATGCAGCTGGGCGGGTTGGTCTGAAGATGAGGTGTGGCATATTGCTATTTTGATGCAGCTGGGCAGGTTGGTCTGAAGATGAGGTGTGGCATATTACTATTTTGATGCAGCTGGGCGGGTTGGTCTGAAGATGAGGTGTGGCATATTGCTATTTTGATGCAGCTGGGCGGGTTGGTCTGAAGATGAGGTGTGGCATATTGCTATTTTGATCCATCTGGGCGGGTTGGTCTGAAGATGAGGTGTGGCATATTGCTATTTTGATGCATCTGGGCGGGTTGGTCTGAAGATGAGGCGTGGCATATTGCTATTTTGATCCATCTGGGCAGGTTGGTCTGAAGATGAGGTGTGGCATATTGCTATTTTGATCCATCTGGGCAGGTTAGTCTGAAGATGAGGCGTGGCATATTGCTATTTTGATCCATCTGGGCGGGTTGGTCTGAAGATGAGGTGTGGCATATTGCTATTTTGATGCAGCTGGGCGGGTTGGTCTGAAGATGAGGTGTGGCATATTGCTATTTTGATCCATCTGGGCGGGTTGGTCTGAAGATGAGGTGTGGCATATTGCTATTTTGATCCATCTGGGCGGGTTGGTCTGAAGATGAGGTGTGGCATATTGCTATTTTGATCCATCTGGGTGGGTTGGTCTGAAGATGAGGTGTGGCATATTGCTATTTTGATCCATCTGGGCGGGTTGGTCTGAAGATGAGGTGTGGCATATTGCTATTTTGATCCATCTGGGCGGGTTGGTCTGAAGATGAGGTGTGGCATATTGCTATTTTGATCCATCTGGGCAGGTTGGTCTGAAGATGAGGTGTGGCGTATTGCTATTTTGATGCAGCTGGGCGGGTTGGTCTGAAGATGAGGCGTGGCATATTGCTATTTTGATGCAGCTGGGCGGGTTGGTCTGAAGATGAGGTGTGGCATATTGCTATTTTGATCCATCTGGGCAGGTTGGTCTGAAGATGAGGCGTGGCATATTGCTATTTTGATGCAGCTGGGCGGGTTGGTCTGAAGATGAGGTGTGGCATATTGCTATTTTGATGCAGCTGGGCGGGTTGGTCTGAAGATGAGGTGTGGCATATTGCTATTTTGATCCATCTGGGCGGGTTGGTCTGAAGATGAGGTGTGGCATATTGCTATTTTGATCCATCTGGGCGGGTTGGTCTGAAGATGAGGTGTGGCATATTGCTATTTTGATCCATCTGGTCGGGTTGGTCTGAAGATGAGGTGTGGCATATTGCTATTTTGATCCATCTGGGCGGGTTGGTCTGAAGATGAGGCGTGGCATATTGCTATTTTGATCCATCTGGGCGGGTTGGTCTGAAGATGAGGTGTGGCATATTGCTATTTTGATGAAGCTGGGCGGGTTGGTCTGACGATGAGGCGTGGCATATTGCTATTTTGATCCATCTGGGCAGGTTGGTCTGACGATGAGGTGTGGCATATTGCTATTTTGATCCATCTGGTCGGGTTGGTCTGACGATGAGGCGTGGCATATTGCTATTTTGATCCATCTGGTCGGGTTGGTCTGACGATGAGGCGTGGCATATTGCTATTTTGATGCAGCTGAAAGTACTTGCGCTAAGACCAACAAAAACCTGGTCTGAAGTGACATCGCAGTTGTTTCACTGTTATTTTAAGGGCACGATATTAAGATAGTAATGTGCACCTACATAGGCGGGTGCGCAACAAGCGTACACCTTCCTGTCTGTTACACACACAGGGCACGCACATACTATACATGCATACAAATATGAAGATTACATTGTCAAAAATTATCATTGTCTAAAGCACAGCCGTATGGAGTACCTGATTGGACAAAGGATTGGGAGACAATAAAGGCAGAGGGTCCATCGGCCAACGACCACATGCCTGTCCCTCAGAAAGGGGAATTATGCTGTAATTTCGCTTATTCCACCAGGCCGTAACAAACATCTGACATCTCCTGTCAGATGAGCTGCCTGCTGTCCCTATGCACTCCCTGTCACTGGGAAAGTTATGGCTTTGGTACTTTTCTTGATCCAGCATCCCCTAAGTTAAATATCCCAATCTGCTGTAAGTTTGGCGATACATGCAGTTACATCAAGCCTAGTCCGTCAATCAATACATTCAATTCCCCGCAACACATGCCAGTCAAGAACGGGTAAAACGGGAAACGTTGGCAAACTTCCCTGGGGTTCTCGGTGCCATCGATTGCACACGCGTGCAACTGCACACCCCAGCAGAGAACACTGTTATGTGAACCGTAAGGGAGCCCGCTACATCAACATCCAGGTGATTGGCGATGCTACGTCTGATGCTCCACATGTATTCACTATCCTGGATCAAGCCATGACTCCTTTACATCCTTTACAACTCTGTCATTCCTGCAGTCTTCCAGGGGGATCCCCACCATGGAGCGGTGGCTGCTAGGGGACAACGGCTATCCGTTAAAGACGTGGCTGATGACACCGTTTATCATTCAATCGAAAGCTCACGAAAACACGCACGTTTGGAGTGCTGAAAATGCGCTTCGAATATTTGGATAAGTCCTTTGGAACCTTCAGAATGTCAGAACATTCTTTGTGGCGTGTCGTGTTGTGTTTAGCGTAATATTACCAAAAGTCATGGATGTCTCATGGACATAAATGAGGACACATTACAGGACTTTAGGAGGCGTGATGCTGAACTGCATGTGCCAATGCCAATGAACCCAGATACACCAGCAGCAGGAGCACGGGCAAGGACGGATCAGCTGGCAAGCCTGGTAAGCAAAGGGAACGGTTCATTTTATTTAAAAAAGTCCAAAACTTTGTCCAGTGAATATTGCATTTATTTGGAAATTTTTAATATTTTTTAAAAACGTTTTCACATTGGAAAATGATTGGTTCATTGAATGTAATGCCCAACACACACCTATTATTAATTAAGTTTGGCCCATTTGAACCTAAATGCACCTAAATTAAAATGTATTTGTATAACCACTAGCTACAGCCACAGACTGCAAGTTATTCTAAAGTTTTTACTGTGCTCAAGTACAGGAGTGAACCATAGTTTATAGAGCTGTCAGAAAACTAAAAATAAAGTAATTGGTTGGAACGCATGCTCACCGGTCTCTAGAGTTGTGCACCCCTGTTCTCTAGAGACATGTGGCCATGATCATTTCCTCATGTTGGTTGTTAAAGCTTCCCAACAAACAAAATTATTTCAGATTCATGTCACTGGGGACCACCATGGCCCAAACATGTCGGCCTCCTGCAGTTTCAAAAACAATTTAAAAATAATTAGAAAATCAGAAATTAATGGCAAAAGTTTGTTGAAGACAGTTAGTTACTAAATGTCATCTGAGTTTAGCCAACAGATTATTTTTTGCCAGTTTCTGCAGAAAACTATGATTAATGGCTGCCTTTTAGTTTTTCATCTTTGATTAAAGTTTTGATACGTGATCTTCGGCCTGCATATGTTTTCAATATCACACTCGATTGGTGTTACAGAATTCAAAGCACCATTTTAACTCTTTAATCATGAGCCATGAATCATTAATGTGCTTAATAAATCAGCAAGTATGACAAGCTACTCTATAAGCCAGTTCCCCTATATCTACCTAATTAAAATTATACTATACATTATTAATTAGTTTTTAATGGAGGTTTTCAAGTAAGTTTCATGAGCTAATTATCCTTGTTTTAAATGAAAAACATAGTTCTATTGTCTTACTGTCACAATAAGACAAACAAACTTTATTTTTCATTTTGAGATGAAATTGGGTGGCAATAAAACTAAATGAAAAGTACTTCAAGAGAAACAATGATAAGCCACAGTTAATATTCAGATGAACCAATGTCACTATTTGATAAATGCCATTTATCAAATAGTTTAGCATAATGGCTGGAGAACTGGGCTTGCAACTCCAAAATGCTTAGTTCAGTTCCCAGATAGGGTGCTGCTGCTGTTCCCTTAAGCAAAGTACCTACATTTCCTCAGTAAATATCCAGCTGTTTAAATAGGATGTATGTAAAATGTATCTAAAATGTAAGTATAGTGTGAAAAAGAAAGTATGCATTGTGCTACTGATTGATGTTTGCCCCAAAATGGAATAAATTTAACAGACGTACAACTAATATTTTAATTGTCTAAGTGTATTTTTGTATAATATTCAAAAGCACAAGCAAAATACAGTACTTTGCGGTCAATTTACTAAGATCCTAAATAAGGGTGTTATTTTGCGGGCGCAGCCAAAGTATTTGCACGTATTATCATTTCACACTTTGCGGGTGATCAACTAAGAGTCATTATGCAAATTACTCCAGCCGCAAACAGCCATATTTAAATGAGATTTTGCGCGTTTGGAATGGTTACACTAATAAAACGGTGAAAAGACTGGCAGCAATGTTGCTGTTTTTTATGATATTTTTTTTTACAGTGTAGGGTATAGGCTACTGTTACACTGAACAATCTGGTGGTTTACTACGGACTGTTTCTGTCGGGAGTTACAGATGTTTGTCAGGACTGAAATGATTGTAACTATGCTTACCAGCACTAAGCCTACTTGCGCCGTTAGTGTCATATAAAATCACATTTCCATTTTATTTTGATAGTTTTTATTTGCTTTGTTCACTGTTTGTTATAATATATGTTGTATTGCTTGTTTGATTCAAATACTAGTTACTCTTATATTCTATAACACAATTTGCTTCATGATTAAAACATGTATTCTTACTGTCCGTGATGTAGGTCTATGTAACCACAAATTTTCTTCTTGTGTATTTTGAGCGTTAGCTAGAATCGGTCAATTAATTAACCCCCATTGTTATGCAATCATTCAGAATGTTCAGGTATGTATATTCCTCACACATCCGTATGTGTCTTGCCACAATGACAGCCGTCATCTTATCGATTCCGTGGCTTTTAATATGCTTTCCATTTGTACTAAAATGCACTCGCAAATACCTTTCCCATACTTCCTTTCGAGTTTAGGAAATCACTTTACTCATGCTAAAGTAATCTATTTGCATGACCCCCTCCCACCATTTTGCAAAATGGGGCTGGTGCTAGTTAAGGGGTTAATGAACACCCGAGCACGACATTAAAATATAAGGGAGCATGAGTTTGGGGAACATATCTGCTTTCTGTTTAAGAAAGGTTAATGGATTGGATTCAATCTACGTACATTTTTTTAAACACACATAGTTTCATAAACATGCTGCATACATTCAGCAATCACAAAATTAATTCACCAAAAATTTTGCGCTCTCCTGTGAATTGCAGAAGTGCGACTTGCGGACCGTTTTACCAGCTCGGGTCACATATAGCACAAAGCTATTCATTACAGTACATCATGAAATATTTATACAGTTTGTCAAATACTTTCTGGGTTTTTTAGAACAGACTTTCTCCCAAAAAGTTACTGAAGAGATACATATTTTTTGACATTGTTCCACATCTCTCTACCCAATTTCCTTATTGGTAACACGCTTGATGGTGCCTCGTAAAAAAACCTCACTGTGCTTCTATTTACGACTCGGGAAACTGAGTTAATCATAAAGTGCGTGGAAAGTAATTTTTTCCCATCTGCCAGCTGTCCTGTTTTCCCTAATTGAGGGACACTTATTTCATTCCCCCACCAGCCTTATCTTATTCTGGAGCTTTGAGGACAGCTACAGATATTGCTCTCTCTCTACCCTTCTCTCATTGTCGGCACACATTTTTTATTGATAACATGCAGCCACGCAAGAAACACATTTCCTGATTTTCTTTCTCCTTAATATGCATTCGAGAGATTAAATGTTAATTATTTGTTTTTATGCAAATAAATAAACACTTTCACAGACATAGCAGATGATTTGACTTGGTACTGAAATTAAAATTGGAAATCTAGTGTGGCTACACAACATGCTTTCATCTAGAGCTGCTAATAAAATAGTGTAATATTATTTCAAACCCAGCAATTATTTCCTCTCTTGATTATAGTTCAGCTTTGCTGATTGCTTATTTCATTATTGACTTAATTTGCTCAAAATGTCCTTAAATAAAGTTTTTAAAGGAATTTGGTAAAAATACATTTAATTTATAAAGTCTAATTCTCTCTATCATTCACCCACTATCTCAGTGTGAAAATGCAGGCATGAAAATAGAAACATTTTGTAATGTAATTAATACTACTATTACTACCACTACTAATACTAATAATACAAATAATAATAAAGGCTCTGAATATGCCTTTTGCTGGACTTGGACACATGCTTGAATATCACCTTTTCAATGCTCTAAAGCCTTTTCAATGAACTCAAGGGTTTAAAGTATTCCAGTTCCTCAGTGACCTCCGCTGTCAAACCAAAGAATAATAAGTCTGTCAAAAATGTACACACAGTAGTAATATTAAAAACTTACCCATCTGAGAGTCGGCCATAATACTTTTTTCTCCAAAACACTATGGCTAAATGTGAACATTGACTACCATCAGAAAAATAAATAATCAATAAAATACAACAACAGTTCTAAAACAATACATATCTTAAATTAAATATTATATTGGACACTTTAGATCATTTAGAAGGCTTTAGAAAGACACTCACGCTATAAACAACTACTGTCATTTAAGACACTGAATGGCTTGAACAGACAACATGGCATTGCTTTGTGGTATCCAAGCACGTAATCAAATCATCAGGGCCTATTATCAGTTTCTGCAGTGCTAAAAGTGTATAACCATTTTATGAGGTATTTTTATAATATTTATTACATTTATTATAATGTTCAGTGTAACAAAAAGAACTGAAATGATTCAATTACTATACATATAAAATACAAAGAAAACAGGACTCTGAGAGCAATTATAGGCCTGTTAAATACCGCTTTACAGTGTATCCTTAAAAGTGATGTAATAAAATAAATAAAAAACAAAGAAATTATTGAACAAAAATAGCCATTTCCTATCTCATGCAAGTCCAAAAGAAATAGCATCTGCCATGTCGGCTGTCGCTGTAATTTATGATTGATAATGCATGCCATTAGCTAGAGGAGGTTATTGAATTTGGTCCGTGGTTATAAATACGCTTCAGTGCTTGTCATTTTTAGAAAAAAAATCTGCCGATTACCTCAATGGTTCCATTAAAACACACCACAGGTTTTTGCCTTTTTAAAATAACTTCCATATGAATTGTGAGTTTCATTAAATATGTTTCACAGATTCTATCCATATTTTGGGATTGCTGCAGAATAACTTGATTCGTGAAGAGAAACTTGGATGAAATATTGATGCAAGGCAAAAAAATTAAAATAAACACGACACAGCATATTCTCCTTCTTATATTTTGGTGATGGGGTTAAGGTTAAGATTGGTCATGACTCATGCTGCAGTATCCATGTCCTGCTGGATACAATGGAGGGAACAAACTGGCATCTAAACTTCAAGATAACCTCTGTGGTGGAGAGAAGCCAAACTTACTGTATGTTGCCTGATTTCCCCCCAAAAAAGGCTCAAAGCTTTGACAGAGAGGAGGGATTCTGGTGGGGAGAAAATCAGGAAAATACAATCAGTTCGTTTCATAGCTGCTCCAGAGGGCGTCTTGCTGTGCTGGAAGCCAGGAAGGAAGCTGCAGTGAATCTTCAGAGTGCCTTAATCAACATGAAGGACATGGTGCTAAAATTGACGCTAATAATAATCGGCCAATTTAGCTGAAATTTCATGGAATTGAACACAGCAATGCTTAATGGAACATGTGCTTGAGCAGAAACTGTGCGATGTGTAGCTCATGTTGCTATAAATTAAACTATTCCGAATTTGCCAAATACAAAATATAATTACTGCAAATTTTATTAGATGCATTACTTGCTGGTTCCCTCCATAATTCTATTCCATTGGTGGAATGACCAACAGAGACAGCTACCAGTGCAAAAACAATTGTATTGTTCTACTATCATCTGGAAGAAAAACAATTAATTTACATTTCTTTTGTTGTTATTATTATTATACTTATATTTGACTACATATACATGGCTGGCAATGTCAGAAATCAATAAATTCTCACATTAATATCATCAGCCTTCAAACATAAAATGTAGAATAATCACCATTGTTAATGGTAACAATATTGGTTTTGCACAGTGGAACACCCCAAAACAAAGATCAAAATATCAACTTTTTTATTTTAAACTGAAAAGTATTGATTTTGCATGGGATGAGCTCAGTCTTCATCTGTCAGCAAAGGCAGAACAGATATTTCATCACTGCAACCAATGAAGTTTAATGTCAGTAAAATATTGCTATCTGGACAAATTCAAATTTAAATTCAATAAACTTTATTTATCCCAGAGGGGCAATTATATTCTGGGCATTCATCAGACAGACACAAAAACCACTAAGAACAACACTAAAACTACCACTAGAAAAAAATATATGAGACAGAGAAGAGAAAAGGAGACGTGGGGGAGAGAAAGGGAGAGGTGCGGAAGAGAAAGGAAGAGGTGGATAAGAGAGAGGGAGAGGTGGAGAAGAGAAAAGGAGAGGTGAAGAAGAGAAAAGGAGAGGTGAAGAAGAGAAAAGGAGAGGTGGAGAAGAGAAAAGGAGAGGTGGAGAAGAGAAAAGGAGAGGTGAAGAAGAGAAAAGGAGAGGTGGAGAAGAGAAAGAAAGAGGTGAAGAAGCGAAAGGGAGAGGTGGAGAAGAGAAAGGGAGAGGTGGAGAAGAGAAAGGGAGAGGTGGAGAAGAGAAATAAAGAGGTGAAGAAGAGAAAGGGAGAGGTGGAGAAGAGAAAGGGAGAGGTGGAGAAGAGAAAAGGAGAGGTGGAGAAGAGAAAGGGAGAGGTGGAGAAGAGAAATGGAGAGGTGGAGAAGAGAAAGAAAGAGGTGAAGAAGAGAAAGGGAGAGGTGGAGAAGAGAAAGGGAGAGGTGGAGAAGAGAAAAGGAGAGGTGGAGAAGAGAAAGGGAGAGGTGGAGAAGAGAAAAGGAGAGGTGGAGAAGAGAAAGGGAGAGGTGGAGAAGAGAAAGGGAGAGGTGGAGAAGAGAAAAGGAGAGGTGGAGAAGAGAAAGGGAGAGGTGGAGAAGAGAAAAGGAGAGGTGGAGAAGAGAAAGGGAGAGGTGGAGAAGAGAAAGAAAGAGGTGAAGAAGAGAAAGGGAGAGGTGGAGAAGAGAAAGGGAGAGGTGGAGAAGAGAAAGGGAGAGGTGGAGAAGAGAAAGGGAGAGGTGGAGAAGAGAAAGAAAGAGGTGAAGAAGAGAAAGGGAGAGGTGGAGAAGAGAAAAAGAGAGGTGGGGAAGAGAGAGGGAGAGGTGGAGAAGAGAGAGGGAGAGGTGGAGAAGAGAGAGGGAGAGGTGGAGAAGAGAAAGGAAGAGGTGGAGAAGAGAAAGGAGGTGGAGAAGAGAAAGGGAGAGGTGGAGAAGAGAAAGGAGGAGGTGGGGAAGAGAGAGAGAGAGAGAGAGAGAGAGAGAGAGAACATGTGTGCATATGAGTTTTCCACCATGCCTTACCAATCATTCAGTAGAGCTGCCACAACCTAAAGGCACTGTGGCTGCACAGCTGATTGGCCAGAAGTGGATTACACCTCAGTGATACTTATCTCGCTCTCTTAAGGTGCGGCCAGTTTCTGGAGAGCACAAAGACGAGCACTGAACGCCTCGAGGACCCGAATGTGCAACCAGTGCGATGGAGTTCCCACCAGCATACTTCGTTACCACCACGCTAAGCCGCATTGACTTCCGCCATTTGCGCTTGAGACCATGAAAATCAGGCCCCAAGGTCTGAGTGATTGTACTTCTGCAGAGCTTCCAATGTGACAAGCAGATAGCTAAAGGCACGCAAGGTGATATGGAGACCTACTATAAACACTGGCTTTCATGCTTTCATGAGTTTCATATTTTGTTCATGATTGTAATTAAATGCTGGAGTATCCCTGACAATGAAGTGCAGCCCCCACCCCCCACAACCTCTTTCTCCTCAAACACTGCACCCCCAGCTATAATTTCACAGTCATTTGTAGTCAGACACTCACTGCATTGCTGTTACCGTAGTGATCATTTACATACTCCATGGGGAACGCACTGCTTGAGCCAGAAAACAAGACGTGAAATTATGTGGTATATTACATGTTTTGCAAAAAATTGTCTACAACATTTTGTGAATAACATTATTTAAAAATATTAGCCTTACAGGAAGAGGGTTTTGTTCAGCCAGTTGCATATTTTATTTTATATTGAGCAATGGGGGTGGGGGGTGGATAAAGAGGTTTACATTGGTTACACACGTCTTTGCCTTTCAGTTTCAATATGTCATTCTGATCCGTTGGCATACATGCATGTTTAGGGGGGAGACAGGGAGACAAGCCACCCCCAGTATTCTCATGTGAATTAATTGCTAGTTTAGCTAGTATGCTATGCTTGTGAGACTTGGCGTGTGACTACACTACACGAGAGTTGGTCTAGCAGTGTGTCTCCCCTAAAGTTGAAATTAAACCTGTGCTTATGTCCATAGGCTTCTGTCTCTCTTGCAACTTATACTTCTAGAAGTTTACTTTACTATCAATGGTCTAGCCCCCACCTACATCAGTGACCTCATACATATACACGCCCCCGCCCGATCCTTGAGATCTTCCGGCCAGGGGTTCCTGGTGGTCCCTCGGACCCGGCTTAGGACAAAGGGGGATCGGTCCTTTGCAGCAGTAGCCCCAAGGCTTTGGAACTCGCTCCCCCAGAGTCTGAGAGACGTGAAGTCAGCAATCAGTTTTAAGGCACAGCTAAAAACGCACCTTTTTAAAATAGCCTTCGAGCACTAGGCGCTCTGGTGGACACCCCCTGTTTGTTGGACCCCCATATTCTTTTACCTATGCTACTTTTGCACCGTATTTTATTCTGTCTTGTATGTTGTGTTCTGTTATTCTCTGTCTGTCGTGTTTTTTTTTTGTTTTTTTTTGTAATGCACTTTTATGTATGTTGTTTTTACTGTAAAGCACTCTGTGCATTCGTGCTGGGAAGGGTGCTCTATAAATAAAATTTTACTTACTTACTTACTTACTTACTGACTTACTTTGTTGATGTTTAGTCTGCAATGCATGAATAAAGTAAATTCTCTTTTCTGGATTTCAACTCCATTCATTAAGCTTGGGATACATTTCCCCATTTTCCTTACTTCGTTTTCATAAAAAAAAGACCCAAAATGCCCTGGGAATTAGATTGTATTTAAAAAAATAATTAATTAATAAATAAAAGCTAATTTTGCTTGACTGATTGATAGATGATTAAACTAGAGTCTCACAAAATGGGAAGATAACAGGCATGGATTATTAGACTGGTAGATTAAACTCTCGTTTTAAAACCCGAGGTTAAAAACCACAGACAAGGTGCAAATAACCTGGGGTTGCATGCAAAATAAAATAAATAAATAAATCACAGATTAATTAATTAGAGGTTTCTGAACATTCTGCATATTCAAACATTTTGGCATGCTTTCTCCATTGGGGGGATTTGTTGGTACGGTGGCAATATTTTTATATCCACTTATTAAACCTCACCACAGGTGGACATGTTAATTAGAGACGTCTGCCAATCAGGAATGCCTCTGTTCTCAACAACTGCTTTCTGTAACATGACTCTTAGCTACGTGGCAGATAAAGCAAAACGAGATTGGTATGCTTTCCTACTCTCTTGAATGGCTGTCTGGTTTTAAGCTTTAAAGTTAAAAATGGATGTTTGACAGAGCACTGCACACTCACATTTCTACATACAAATAGGAGGCTAATTAAAACTTTCTGGCATATCGCCTTTATGGCGGAACTTGTTTTTCTGATGCCAATCTTTTTGTTTTTCATCTACTCTGCAACATCACCACAGGTGTATAAGCTAATTGGAGAGGAATGTCTTAACAGGACAATAATTGCTGGGTAAAATGCAATTTTAGCTTGTGGTAACAAATCCAAATAAATATAATTTAAAAGATATGAAAGGGTAAAAGAGGATTGTGCTTATTCTGCTCTTCTGTACTAATTCTATTAATTATGTGATGCTCAAAGGTATCTTTTATTCAATTGTATTTTAATCTAATTTAATATATTAAGATTTTTTAATGTCACAATAATAACATGTGAATAACTTTTCACAACTTAAATTACTTAATACATTTCACAGCTCAACTACAAGTGTAAATTAGTGGAGATGGGGTGTCCACATAAAACATATTTTTAAGAAATGTGACATTTTATTCAATAAAAGGTGTTAATTAAAGGTTTCTCACATAATTAAACGTGTTCATGCCTATAGGCAAAACAAGGATACTCCAATCAGGAATGCTTAAATAAAACATTGCATAGGCGACTGCGAGGCGACCGCCCTTGCCATACAACAGTATAGAACCGGCCCTGACTGCGACACCTGATTCACCTAATTAACTAATCGTGGTTTTCAATCAGGATTTTCATAAGTAATAAGAATCAGGTGTCTTAATGAAGGGCTAAAACAAAAACCTGCACCCACATCGGCCCTTTTCAGATATGATTGGACACAGGCACGTGCACACAGACCTCAAAGGGGGCTTGAGCACCTGCCGTTTGGCCTGCTATAGATAAGTGCCCTTTTTCAGTAAAATAATAATAATAATTTTTTTAAAATAAATAAATAAATGAATAAATTCCTGTTTGCGCACAGCCTGCCCTGCCGAACAGATATATTGATTGAATCAAAATATCAGGTCGGGAGAGTGGTGCTCCCCGGCGATGCCCTCTACCTCTACCCTCCCTCTTGGTTTCCGCCGCAGCGGCGAGCACTGTGTGGGCACCGAGCCTTTCTATGGTGAAAGAACGCACGCACGCAAAATTGCACGCATACGCATGCATAGGCACTCGACAGTCGTGAGTCAGTCAGCGTGATGAGTTACTTTGAGGCAGACATCAGGTATGTGGCCAAACAAAGTATAAATATACTGTTAATTTTTGTTTTATATTGATATTAATGTGCTTTAGAAATTGCTTGACACTATTTGGCAGCTCAAAATGGGCCATCTAGCTATCGTTAGCATTGATACCTTTTGCTAGTAATGTGGGAATCAGTGGAATATGGTCGAGTTCTTGTGTCCCATCCACTGAACTTAAAAGAACGGTCCCATCTTACCACAGTAGTTTGAATGTTGTCTTATTGTCTCGATAGCTAGTTAGCAATGTAATATGTTACGTGTGAGAATAATTTATTGAAATACACTTAATTTCTTTGCATGTATCATTAATTAACTGTCATGTAGCAGTGTTTGAACCAACCTCAGTCATGGGCTTGTTTTAAATAAATTATTTCACGGACCGCCAAAGGGAAATCGCGACCGCCAAAATGACAAAAATTGAGAAAACGGCAAATAAATTCATATCCAAATGAATTAAATTTTTTGGGTGCAAATATGGTCTTTCGGCTAGCGTATGTCGATGTATACTGTACTAGTCGCCTTCAAGATTTCAGTACTAGGAGATGAGTAGAAGAAGCAGAACCCTCGACTGTATAGAAATGAGGCTCAGCTATTCTGTGGCAGAGTGCAACCTAAATCTTTGGGACGACTCGGTAGAAAGACATAACGTACGCAGCGAGTTGGATGGAACACGCTCCAATTTTGAATTAGGCTACCTGTTATGTTCTGTACATCTGTTTGTCTGTTTGTATTATTATTTAATATGTATTCTGGATTTATTATTTTTAGGGATGCACCGATACCATTTTTTTCAGACCGAGTACGAGTACGAGTACTCACTTTTGAGTACTCGCCGATACCGATACCGATACCATTTTTTGTGTGTTTTTTTAAGTATGAGTACTTTATAATAATACTGTATAATAATACCACAATAATGAGACGGCTGATTTTGAAGATACTGTGTTTATTTTCTCCTGTTGATGGAGCACAGTCTATCAATTTACTGATCATTTAAATCAAATGAGGTCCAATAAAAATAAATAAATAAACATAAATAATAACCAAAATAAAACTGTACAGTCTTTTGTGCATCATTCTATTTATACTGGAACGTCAAAGTATAAGTGACCCCTAACCCTTACCACTAATATACATGGTCAACTTAACAGGGGGGGCTGACTGTAAAAAAACAATTGTGAAATAGGCCTACATACATTATAGGCTAACCTACTGTACTGACATGGAACAGCCTGTGTGCTATCTAAAGACTAGGTCTAATGCTGCTTATTGGCATAATGTCCTTTTCAACCATCAACCTCAGAGAGTCCTACTGAATTGACTAGCCTATATGAACTGCTGACTACCGCACCGCAGTAGCCTACATAATTGTCAACCGAATCAGTTACTCTCTGCATAGGCTACGGGCTACTCAATTAGTTTGCAACAAATGGCGGGGGTATTAGTAAAATAATATAGCCCGGTCAACTGTTTTTTGGTACAGTTTCACATTTAAAAAATATAGCCTGCAATCATGATCGGAACCTGTAGCCTACCTACTGGCATCTGACGTCCACCCAACGTAACGTTACCGAAAGCAAAACGGTTCAAGCATTTCTAATCAAAATCGCATAGGCTACTGTAGGCTATATTGTACATTTTCCATGTAGGCCTATTCTGTAACTATCAAACTAAGAGTTAATAAAAGTCTGCCCGTTATTAAACCATTTCAAATCTGTAATAATGATATTGATTAAATGAAGCACATTCGTGTTTTCTTTTGTATCGAAATAGCACAATAAATGTAGGCTATTTTAAGAAGGCCTAATATGCTATAACCATGTTTTATAGGCTACACAAATATAACCAATATGTGGCTATACGTTTGTTTCTTCTTTACACTTGAAATTCAGTAAGAAGTCTAGCTAAAGCCCTTTTCTTTATTTGTTGTCAGGTAATTTGAGTCTAGATCATGCACTGCGTGAATGGTTGCTATTTTAATCTGAACCGCTATTTTAATCAAGTAGCCTACTGACGAACTGGGTGATTAATAGCACTATGCTACATCAGTGCACCTAGCTCAACCCTTTGTATAAGGGCTCCCCCCATACATGACTGAACATCGACATTCAATTTGGGAGAAAAGAATAATCTGCTTTAAAAAAAAAGTATGGCCCTTGTCACCCTTTTGACAACTTTACCATTTGAAAACGCAATGTTTTACAATAGGTTACTTACCACGAAATGGTCAGAACTTGAGAACACACAAATTGTCATATATTTCCGTAGTTTCTAATCCATATTTAAAACGCTCACTGGAGCGACCATAAACCTAATCCATAAAACTATATAACTACAAGGAAAAAATACAAAAAGTTCATACGAGGTTTATAGGAAAAGTTCGCATTTCAGGTGGTAGGCTACATTAACTTCGCCCTCGCGTGGAGACCTTAAACCATGATTACGTTTCACACAAAAACTGCCGTTGAAACAAGATCGCAGATTATTCAGTTAATTGTTTCATTTGAAATCTTATCGATTAAATTCTTATGAGCAATTAATCGATAGTCGATTAACTGTTAACATCCCTAGTGAGCACGCAGGTCAGGATTAGGTGTTGCTAAGGTGATAGCATTAGCGTGCGGACGTTTGGACGTTGGTATCGGTTTTGTAGTATCGGTACATTTTTTCGAGTACAAGTACGAGTACATGAGCATGGTATCGGCCCCGATACCGGTATCGGTATCGGTGCATCCCTAATTATTTTTCATTTCATCAGTGCATTCCCCTCTGTTCGTGGGTTGTCCGAGTCTCATCTGTATGTTTGTTTACCCAATCTCGTGCATGCACTATTCGGGTGACTTCGGGAGTTTTTGTGGGTTAACGCTGTATTTCTGAAGTTTAGTTTACTTCTACTTCCTGATTTCCTTCCCGTGTATAATTGTATATATTACTAACTCGCGATAACAATCACTCGGGTGCTTTATTAGTTACGGGCGCTTTACTAAAACCAATTAACATAAATGTATACTAACAACGAACTGTCTGTCTTATAGATACGAACATTTAACCAGCTTCTCCGCTTTATCTTTGTTACTCGCATTTCTAACTGGTCCTGAGCTATCTCTGTAATTCGCTCCAGCTGTTTGTACTTAGACCACACATCTCTTGATTACTGTGCACACTCCGCTCCTATTGGAGCCCGATGTTTGTTATGCATGTTTTTGAATCCCTTCCATGTTTTCGTTATGTTCTCGTGATTGAATTATTGTTTACCGAATGTGTTAACCCCACGTCGTTTGTTACCCCTCCCTTTCCTATGTGTATATAAGACCCACTATTCTGTTTCTTCCCAGTCAGTGATTGAGTGTTCTTTATTTATTTTTCTATTTGTGCGCTATCAAAATATCATAATTGGTATAATATTCAATTACCTTTGTTTTCTAAAACCTAACTCCTGAACACAACCCTACTGGTACTTTACAACCATAGCCTACATATATACCCCATAAAATGTATGGAACAGAAATTTGCTGCGTGCGGCGTTCACATAGCCTACGTACCGCCAGAAACAATATTCTCTGCCAGGAAAAACCCTGAATACATACATTTTAATATTCCTTCATTCCAAGCATATATTTATTTAATTATTTGCAAAAATCGCCGGCGTGCCCTTTTATGAATTTGGGCCCCTGCCCCTCTAACATCCTCTGCACGTGCCTGATTGGACACCATTGGCTAGATTAACAAGTGGTGCTGTAGTACAGGGATGGGCAACTCCAGGCCTCGTGGGCCGCTGTGTATGCAGGTTTTTACTGCCACCAGTTACCCTGGCTCAATCAGCTAATTAGTCATACACACAATCACCGATTCACTCGTAAATTGCACCACAATAAAACGCTACAATACAAGCATACCAACACAAGAACATTCATCAGCTGCTGTTCATATTGTGGAATGTTGATAAAATATCAGATCATGCAAATGATTGGGTTAATTAAATAATTGGTAACTGGTGGCAGCAAAAACCTGCATACACACCGGCCCGCGAGGCCTGGAGTTGCCCATCCTTGCTATAGTACATTGAATTATAATTATTCCTATTTGAAAATGTACATTACAGGGATCAATTCATGAAAGTTTTAAAATAAACTTACATTATGACAAGGAGTAATACAGCATCTTTGTTTATAAGTTTGTCTCAAACTATGTAGTTTTTCACAATTTCATAAAAGATTTAGGCCTGGAAGTCTAAGAATATTTCCCTCCAGCACAGCCTGAACAATTATGCTAACCATGGAATTAATTCAGTAGGCAGAAAAAAATTATGTATTTAAGAGAATTACTTAGCAAAAAACGTTTTACAAAATGGAGAGGCACAAAAAAGACCTTGTCGAGCGCTGGCATCTTAAATGCTCATGGCAGCTACAATACTAGCAGAGGACAAACGGGTCCGCAATTGCCATCTCCATTGTGCCAAGTCTGACAAACAACACTCCCAGACCAGTGAGTAAAGGCAGTGAAGAGCCAGATGAAGAGCCATAACTTGATGCTGTGGAACGAAAAGGCACTGGTTAGTCCTTTAGATTTAAAAAACAAAAAATTAATTTAGTTATCAGTGGCTAATTTTGAAACATTAGCAAGCTAAGCGGCAGGATGTTTTAGATGGCACCACTACTTAGATGGCTAATGTCAAGTAATGTTACTTAACATTAGCTACACGCTAGTGAACTAATTCAGGGAAGAGGGAGGGGTTACAGTACGATCATGGATTGGCGGGGCCTGGGTGTTGGGGTTGGGAAATCGAGACCTTAAATTTTTAGGTGCACCAATGAAAAACTGGGTGTGGCGAGGACACCCAGGACACAGTATGCCATTGGATGCTATAATGTCTGATACTTTTTTGACTGAGAAATTTAATTTTGTTTTGTCAGATAAATGAGGCATACAGCTTTTTGGGTTTAGAGAGGAAGTGGAATTGGATGACAACAAATGACTGATGTTGGGAAGGCATAGGACTAAGAAAGCTTTTCAATTTTTCATGATTGACAACCAGTGGCGTAGCCACGGGTAGGCCTGGGTATGCCTAGGCCTATCCATATTGATCATAGGCCTACCCAATCAAATGGCAGAATTTTTTTTTAACATTTTTTAAGATAATTAACTTGATTTGTTTTTTCTACGTGTCATCATTGTATTGTGACCAATTAAAACTCTGGAACACGAAAGTTACTGTGCACGCGGTAAAAAAAGGCTAGCCTATATGCGGCAATGCAGTCGTCTGTGGATTCCAAAATTAGTTTGTGAGTTATCATTTAATAAATTCACAGATAACTTGGATTTTGATTACGACAAGGTGCTCAAGTTAACTGAGGAGCTGATGAACAAACACAACATCGCAAACTAGGATGTCACTGCTTCACGGCAGCGAAAACTACCGGCAAAATTGACCGATTCTGTCAGTGCAACACAGTCTACTTTAGGAAAAACGTCAAGCATCAAGAACAACAGCGATTTAAAGCAAATGTGGATTAGCATTCTGGACACACATATCGCAGAACAGAATACAAGATTTCAAGAAGACACATAGGCTATGTCCTTTTGCCAGCGGCGGTCTCCTTTCTCAAAGATTTGCAAACTTTTGGCCGAAAAGAACAGCTGACGGCCCCCTGCGAGTCGTATGGTATATCAATGCCTGATGCTGAAGTTTTTATTGAGCAGTTGAACCGCAAAATTGAATCAAGAACCTGTTCTGTTCTTCCACAATGCTTAGGCTACTGGACAGTTGCCCTCAAGACGTTTTCCCGAGTTTAAATTCACTATTAAGAGTCATTGCCTCACTCCCAATGACATCTTGCAGTGTGGAGAGACTGTTTTCTACCACAAACAGAATTAACACTCATCTCCGGTCATCAATGAATAGCGCGGCTCAACAACTTGACTTGGCACCTCCTCCGCAACAAGGCAGCAAAGGTAGAATTATAGCTAAGCTACATTTTTCATGCCCGCCGTGGCAATGTTACTATAATGTGGTCACTAAAGGTGCTGTCTTGTAAGTCAACAGGTTGTTAATATGTCATAAGTAAATAAATAAATCAAGTTTTACAAAAATGGTTGGCCTTAAAATTGTATAGCTGATGTGTTTCTGCATGTGCCAGGGTTTACTATATTGATGCTTGATGGTATGGGGTTTTTAAGTGTGCTGGTCTTGTTTTTCCCTCGACTTTGTTGTGTAGGCCTACAAATCAGCCGTCCAATTTTAATTCAGTTATTTTCTCTTAATTCGGGATAATAAGCTGTGCCTGTCACCAGTGGACGCATGCTATAGGGAGGGGTGTTGCCTTGTTGGTTTGGGTTTATGTTAAGCCTGTGTTCTCCTTGTTGTGTACTTAGTCTTGCTGTAGCTAATATTGATTTTAAAAATGGGAAAAATGTATTCACGTAATTTGTCGTTGACAATAATGTCATAGGATAGCTCCAGGGAGCGCTGGAGCGGGGCCTAGAGCGTGTGGGAAAAATGCAACATTATTATTTTTTAAAACCTACATAGTCGGCCTACCCACTTTTTCACCGGCCTATCCAAAAAATAATTTCTGGATGACAACTGAGCTTTGACATTCTAAAATGGACTTTTTTTGTTTTATTGTAATTAACCATGGTAGTTTTTTTAATCAACAGTTAAACAGTTGAAAGCAATAATTGTTCTATTTCATACCAGTCAACACGCCACGGTATGGGTCATCCTCGCCGAGAGGGGGAGCTACTAGGAGATTGTTTATCAAATTAACCACCACTACGGGCGGAACCACGTCACGCCATAAATATGGCGCTGGTACACCGCTCGACCTCTTTTTGCCTCCTCGAAGGCGAGCTGAGATTGTGTTTGTTGGTTCCTTTGGAATCTGCGATTTTCGCAAAACTTTTTGTTTTCTGCCTCTCCCGATCGCCCGGACAACGTAAGTTTCCGGGGCTTTCCCTCCCCCAGCAACGCGGAACTTCGGTTTGCTTGCTGTTGTTGCTGCTTTACACGGTAAGATATTACCTTGTTGTAGCCGGTTCACGGCCGGTTTTTTTTCATTACAGAATTAGATCGGATTTACCCGATATCTTTCTGATTGCATTGCGTTGTTTTACTTGTTATTTGCATAGCAACAATTACACGCATGATACAATAAAGTAAGCCTCCGCGTCCTCTCGTGGTCCTCCAGTGCTACTGTTGCGGACCCTTGACTGGCGCTGGACTCGCTTGAAAAACGTTGTTGTAGGCAGATTGCTGCCGTTCTTTACAGAAGTTGATATTATTATTAACTAATATTCTTCTGTCTTATATTAGCCACTGGGCTTGGTGTTGTTAGTTGCGCAGTAGCAACAAAAACAACAATAAGAACAACGAAAAGGCTGGAAGGAGCCCCTGTGTCCGTTAGGGCAGACGCTACCTGAAGCTTCTACACCCACCTCGGTCCTTCAGTACCACTGATTTGGGCCCTCGGCTTGGTGTTGGACATACTCTATTCCTGTAGGTTTAGGCAGCACGCTGCCATTCCAACAGAAGTTTATATTATTATTATCTAATATTATTCTGTCTTATATTAGCCACTGGGCTTGGTGTTGTTAGTTGCGCAGTAGCAATAACAACAACAATAAGAACAACGAAAAGGCTGGAAGGGGCCTCTCTGCTCGTGAGAGTAGAAGCTGCTGGAGGCTTCCACATCCCCTTGCGGTCCCTCAGTACCACTGATTTGGGCCCTTGGCTTGGTGTTGGACACACTTCTGGGCTAAGCATGTCGGAAGGCGTACAGAATCCGGGAGATGGTGGGCCGTCGGGGGAGGACGTCCCACCTGGGCAATCACCCAGACGAGCTGTCTACGACGGCGTCGGATAGCCTGTACTGTCGGACAGACCCCCAACAGTCTGACACTGAAGGTGGGTCAGTGTCTGCCCAGGAAAGTGACGATGCTTCTGAACTCCCGCCCTTGGATCCCTCCGATCGGGCGGTGATTCTCAGGGTGGCTGAGCGCGCTCGCTTACCCCCCTTGGCGGTTCCTGCTCCCTCACTTTTCAGCCGTGGCCTTCATCGGCCCATTACAGGGGGGTTACCACCCCTGCCTGATTTTTTGACAGAACTGCAGGCATCCTGGCAGTCTCCTGGGGCATATAGACTCCCCAAGACCCAGTTGGCCAATATGGCGGGTGCCGCATCCTATGGGTTGGCGGCCCCTCCACAGATTGGGCCTATGTTTTCAATGCTCGCAGGCGCTACCTTTAGAGCTGATCGTGATTCCCAGCATCCCAATAGGCGATGCAGGGCTACTGACAAGCGGGTGTGTAAGGCTTATCAGTCCGCCGCTCTTGCGGCCCGACTGGCTAACACTAACGCACTGCTGCTGGTGTACCTGGAGGGTATGCTGCAGGACATGTCCTCCGCTGCCCCCAGTAACTCAGCAATAGAGATGCTGCGTGTGGTGGACATTATGATGCGCGGGGCTAGTGCTCATGCCCAAGCCCTGGGGCACTCCATGTCCTCACTCGTTCTGGCACGCCGCCAGGCGTGGCTGTCTCAGTCCAGTCTAACAGACCAAGGACAGGTAGCAGCCTTTACTGCCCCAGTGGTTCCGGGGCAGGTGTTCGGGCCGCCTGCGGAGGCTGCCTTAGAGCAGTCACGCAGGGCGAGAGAGATGTTGGGGGCGGTAGGACGGGCTCCAGCCCCACGGGCCCCAGCAAGAGGGACCCGTTTTTTCCACAGTGCACCCCCAGCTTCAGGTCCCGCCCCCACTGGGGAGCACACGACCTTTCAGGGGCCTTTATCCGGCTCTCTGGAGCCAAGGGCCTCGCGTTTCTCGCAGGACCGGGCGCGGTTCCGGAAACCTTCCGGTAAGTCAGCTTCCCGAGGCCAGTTCCGTCGGTGACGGTTACCAGCCTCCGGCACCGCGTTTTTCCCCTCTCCATCTCGCAAAGTGGCGCCTATGTACCCGATGTCCTTGGGTGCTCAGCACGTTGGAGTCGGGGTACAGGCTTCAATTCAACACCAAGGCCCCCCGTTTTTACGGGGTTACTCCTATTCGGGTGAGAGACGGGGCTGCTGCGCGAGCTCTCTCCAACAAGATTCTGGTGTTGCTAGAGAAGGGAGTAATAACACCCCTGCCCCTGGTGGCAGCGGGACAAGGGATTTATTCAGTCTATTTTCTAGCCCCCAAGAAGGACGGGGGCTTCCGCCCCATCCTAGATCTAAGAAGGCTCAGCCGCTTTTTGAAGCACCTGCCCTTCCGGATGCTCCACCTCGCCAATCTCCTCCTTCAGGTGAGAGATGGCGACTGGTTCACCTCTGTGGATCTAAAGGATGCATACTTCCATATCCCCATACACCGGGATCACCGGAAGTACCTCCGCTTTTCCTTCAAGTGCACAGAGTACGAGTACTCGGTCCTTCCCTTTGGCCTAGCTCTGGCCCCACGCACTTTCACAAAGTGCATGGATGCCGCACTGATCCCACTCCGTCGTCAGGGTATCCGCATTGCGAATTACCTGGACGACTGGCTGATCTGTGCTCCATCAGAGGAGCAAGCGAGAAGGGACACAAGGTCGGTACTGGAACATTTAGCCAGCTTGGGCCTGACCCTGAACAGGGAGAAGAGCCACCTCACCCCTTCCAGAGAAAGGGTTTTCCTGGGTCTGGTTTTGGACTCGGGGTCCATGCGTGCCTCTCTAACCCCAGAGAGGCGACATACTTTGATGGAGAGTCTGTCCCATTTTGCTGCAGCGCGGCAGGGGACGGTAAAACTTTGCCGGAGGCTGCTCGGCCTGATGGCCTCAGCCGCCCAGGTGGTGCCACTTGGGCTGCTGCATATGCGCCCGTTACAGCATTGGGCGACGGCACAGGGAGTGAGCCTGCACGAAGATGGGCGGCGACTCCTCCCCATTTCCCGGAAATGCCTAAAGATGGTGGATTGGTGGCTCACCACCCCTGGCCTCAAGGAGGGCGTTCCCTTGGGGCCGGCAGGGGTGAGGGTGACAGTCACCACGGACGCCTCCATGACTGGCTGGGGAGCGGTCAGAGGTGGCCAGTCCGTGCAGGGATCGTGGAGCCCCTCATGGGCAGGGAAACACATAAACCTTCTAGAAATGGAAGCAGTGCTTCGGGCATTGTACCTCTTCCTCCCAGTGGTCTGGCACAGACATGTTCTTGTCCGGACAGACAGCTCCACGGTAGTGTCCTACATCAACCGCCAGGGTGGGGTTCGGTCCCCAATCCTGCATGCGAAAGCACGTCAAATCCTGCTCTGGGCACATGCTCAATGCATGTCCCTGAAGGCAGTGCACGTGCCGGGTATAACCAATGTGGCAGCCGATATGCTGTCCAGGGGTGGCCCGAGACCAGGGGAATGGCGCCTGCACCCAGAAATTGTGCAGTCCATTTGGTCCCGCTTCGGGGAAGCACAGGTGGACCTCTTCGCATCCAGGGAGAATGCTCACTGCCCCCTGTGGTACTCTATGATGGACACGATGGGGACATTGGGCGTGGACGCACTGGCACACCAGTGGCCTCCAGCCCTGCTCTATGCTTTTCCCCCCATGCCTCTCCTGCCCACAGTTCTGGCGAGGATCAGGAACTCAGGGGCACAGGTTCTGCTGATTGCCCCCAACTGGCCCCAGCAGAGATGGATGGCGGACCTAAGGGAATCCCTACGGGGCACCCCCTGGCGCCTCCCAACCAGGCCGGATATGCTGTCGCAGGCCCAGGGCCTGCTGTGGCATCCGAACCCAGAATTTTTCAACCTGCATGTTTGGCCCGTGGGCAGAGTTGCCGGCAGGGCCTAGAATCAGCAGTGCTGGACAATTCCTCTGAGGAACCAGGCGGCTTCGGCCGCCTAGATCGAACGCAGTCCCTTCTTGGGACCTGCAGCTGGTCTTAAATGCTCTCACTGAACCGCCGTTTGAGCCCCTGACTGGGCTCAGCCTAAAGCTCCTCTCTTGGAAGATGGCCTTCCTGCTCGCTATCGCCTCCGCGAGGCGCGTGAGCGAGCTGCATGCACTGTCGATACACCCTGCCTGTATACGGCTGGGGGACAGTAGCTCATCGGTCTCTTTGCGTCCCAACCCCGCGTTTCGGCCTCAGGTCCTTTCGCGGTCATACGTCTCACGGCCTATTGTGTTGGAGGCGTTTCATCCTCCTCCCCATGAGACCTGAAGAGTAAGATGGTGATGATTCAGGGTTTTTATCACCCATTGGTTATGTTCCACGTTCCCACTTGAGCTTGCTCTTCTGTTAAGAACAGCAGCCAATGGTGTAATTTTATTGATCGGTCCCGCACTCATGCTATGATGTGCGGTCCTGGTTACCCCACTACATCCCCGCCTGACTTATTTGATATACAGTAACCCATACCGTGGCGTGTTGACCGGTATGAAATAGAACGTATGGGTTACGGATGTAACCCCGGTTCTATGAATACGGTCAACACGCCACGCGGTGTTGTCAGGCGGAGAACCTTGCGCCCGCAGGACGGCAAGTGCCCTCAAGTCGGCAAAAGAGGTCGAGCGGTGTACCAGCGCCATATTTATGGCGTGACGTGGTTCCGCCCGTAGTGGTGGTTAATTTGATAAACAATCTCCTAGTAGCTCCCCCTCTCGGCGAGGATGACCCATACCGTGGCGTGTTGACCGTATTCATAGAACCGGGGTTACATCCGTAACCCGTACGTTTTTACTCTTCACAATAATGGTGTGGCGAGTTGAACAACCACAAATACCAGCTCGCCAAATTGACTGTGAAGAAAATGTAATGTTTGTGTTCACTCGTAAGTCAAAGTTAAGAACAAATGTTGATTGACTACAGGCCATACTAGAGTTTCGAGGAAAAACGGCTGTAACCTATGTGTTTACTTAATTGGATAACATATTGATGTACCTCAAAACAAAAATAATCTTAGACTATTTTGTTTTTATATTACTTTCATTGTTTGTTTGTTTTTTGTAATTTTTTTCTCTCATTTAAATCATAAAATTAATAAAGCAAACACAAAACACTCTACGATGATCTTAACTCTTAAAACGGGGACCAGATTTGCAGTTGTTTTAATGGCATATGCCCATCTCAGTCTAGAATAAGATTGATATACTAGCCTAGTTCCTGGAAAAAAAATGCAACCCCTTTTTACATTTTAGTGTTACAGAGCTCCGAACCATGACACTTTCAAATAGAAATGAATATTTACAAGCTTCGCAACCATCACTTCACACTGTCAAAGCTACACTATATACAATAAAGATACAATATAGTAAAAACAAAAATTAACAAAAAATGAGATGTCTTAGTTGGAAAAGTCTTCAATCATTTTTGCTGAAACAAACATTAGTTCATGTGCATGAACTCATTATTATACATACAATAGTTGAATGACCTCTGTTATTGTGTGATAACAGTGGTCAACATTATTTCATAAACATAAAATACATTTTAATAAAGTACACCTGTCTCATTAATTTAATTCAATTTAATGTCAAGCAAAAAATGCAATTATAAAGACTAAGAAGGTATAAACTGGGATTTTGTTTACTCGTCAACATTTTGTTTCTTTCTCCACCATTGAACTCCCTCCTTCTTTTAAGGTTGCCAGTGGCATACTTGTGGTTTCTCTAAGCAGTTTCCCTCTTGTCTGGTTTCCCATTTTGAGAGACAGTCTGACCTGGTGGTCTTCTTAACGATTGGCTGGACTACACTCAGTGATATTCAGTGACATTACATTTTTATACCATTCTCTCGATCTGTTTGCTTCTCTCCCTGAGTTATTTTGAAAGCTCATTAGACTTTAAGGTTGAATCTTGTTTGTTTGTTTTTTTGACAGTGTGGAATACTTTATATATATATATATATATATATATATATATATATATAGCAGCACATAAATATGAATGTCTATTTATTGTCACAAGTTCAAGCTCTGACACAAAAGAATGTGAAAACTGTTACAGCAGATTAATACTTTCTCAGAGGCTTGAATTATACAATGTTAACAGGGGGGATGGTGTAAGAGGAAAGGAGAATAATACCAAAGGGCATGTTTTTCTGTGAATATTTCAGTATTAAAAAATTTAAGGTTAGCCTACCATATGGGTATGTTATTAATGTACAAATTTTCTGACCGTACCAAATTTCACTGGTATTGCTACAGCCAAAATCTACTCAACGTTTAACCGTACTAACTTAACTAATAATCAACTTATTAAAAATACCTATGTTACTGCATTGACACATTCGCTCTCCTCAAGCACTCAAAAGCTACAGGGGTCAATATCACCTAACATCTTACAACCCCAAGAGGACAAAAAACACATTTACCCAAGATTTCTATAACGTGGGCATCATAAAAATGTAACCAAGGTACGACCCATTTCTTATCCGTAATAAACACAATCAAAAATATTTACTAAACACCCACACCCGCCTGAGTCATGCATTGTCACAACTTTTTAGCAACGGCATTAAAAGGCATCCAAACTCTGCAACCTTTTCTTTTCCTGACTGACGTTCAAATTTCGCTGCCCATACTACCTAACACTAGTTAAATTTCACCGCCAAAACTAAGAGGCATGGTTATATCATTCTTCATCATGACATCATTCAAAAATAGAAACATGCCATCTTTGCATATCAGAAAAGAAGACAATACTACTGCAAACGTACTGCTGTACGTTAACTTTTTTTGCACATAGCACTGGTGCTACAGCGGTTGATAGTTTTGTAGCACAGGCCAAAAACTTGTAGCACGAGTATAAAACATATCTTAAATCTCTAAAAACACCACAAGTAATGCAGTTCATCACTTAAACAGGTATGTGAATTGTGGGATTTGGTGTTGGATGTATGGACTCTACGCAGACGGGGACATGGTTTTTAATCGCACGATAGACTACAACTACCAAATAGAATATCGAGGCGCATCGATTCACTTCACACAAACCCTCACTTAACACGCAAAATAACATAAAAAAAATTCTCACGCAGGCTATCGCACGGGTGCTACCTGCAGTAAATTAATTTATCGCACAGATCGATTTTTCCGTAGCACGTGCGACATATATGTCTCACTGTACAGCCCAGACAGATCACTATTATTATAATTAATAATGTTTGCAATATATTGTTTGCACAAGTATGACATGTTCTGAGGCTATTGTACCATAAAGCCGATATGTTTGCTTTACTGAGGGTATACAAGACAAATTCCCCAATAGCTTGGACATTTCAGCTGTAGGCTAAGCTACTGTAACACTACCAGACCACACAGTCAGACATATAGCGAGAGACGCGTAAACAAACATTACATTTAACTCTATTTAAAAACAAAATCAAACAAAGGTTTTCACTGCCTGCTGACAGGGGGTGTGGCCGCACCCCCCGCATCCCTTCTTCCTACGTGTATACGCTTGACTGAGCAAGAACATTCTATTTGCCTAATGCGTGTTGCCTCAATTCCTCTGTCCTCATATCTCATCCTTGCATTCTTTCCTCACATCCTCCGGTGGGTGGAGCTATGGAACGAGGAAAGGACGCAAGGAGTGAAAATAATCGATTGGAATGAACCCAATGCATTTTATTTTACATAATTACCTATCTTAACAAAGGGGGTGGCTTTTGCTATTTTAGTGCACAAGGGGGGCAATTTGAGCCCTGACTGCGAATGTAATCAAACTTTGTTGGCAAAGGGAATTTTGTAGAAGACTAGCCACATGGAAACTAATTCCAGTTGCCATTAAAGTGGCAGGAAGCCCCACTGTGGTAAACCGAGCAAGTCTCAAACTTGTATGAGCAATCTTCTGGACAGTGTAGATTCAGGATCAGAAGCTGACACACTTACTCTACAGGGACATGTAGTATGAGATATCTCAGGAGGACAGACAAATGCTTCAAAGTGGACCTTGACTGTTGTTTAATTCTCACATGTATGTTGATCCCCTGAAGCTGAAAAAAGCCTCTTCATATTCTGCATATCCACATTTCCCTCACCTCTGTAGTTATTTGACAGTGTATTTTCAAATTTTAGTCATGAATCATGGATATCATGGCAGCTGAGGAATCAATCTATCTTATAGAATGTCTAATGGACTCAAGGCCACTTGCGAATGGTTTGTACACCTGATAAACAGCCAGTGGCAAGAGCTAATACCTTTAGATCCATTCTTAGTACTGCACAGTCATTTTCTAGCAATGTAGTGTTATGCAATGTGTCCACAGAGAAGATTATGGATGGCAAAATGTATGCATATTCAATGACTACAAGCAGACTACTTCTTGCACTGCTGGAAAATTCAGCTTGAGTGCTTCTGGTCACAGTAGGTCCTCTCTAGGCATTTTCATGGGTGGCATAGATTTTTTTTTAAAGCCTGTTTATGTCAACTTACATATGTTCTCTAAGATATCTGTGGTCAGTTTATATTTGCCATATATAAAGAGATGCAAGATATAAACCTTTGGCTATTTCATCAGACACCAACCCCATCGTTTTGGGATATATTATTTCCATAAAAAAAGTGTTTTTTTGTCCTTCCTCATGGTGCAACACAAATAAAACCTTCTACTTCATGTGAGCGGCTGCTATTACTCTGTAAAATTGAAAATTAAAATGTCACATTAGTTTTGGCCCAATTGTGAATTGCATCATTACCACTCCATTGATTTGTGAGTGCAGAGACAGCATTTGTCTTCTGAAATGCATTCAGCAGTCAATTCCTTTTCCAATCTATAATCTGCCATCTGAGAGCTACTATAGCCGCTGTTCCAAACCATATACTGATTTAACCATAGGTCAGTATAATTTCCTTCATTTCTAGGTCACAGTACTCTGAACCCTGTTTTAGTCTTTCAAATTTTTGGGATGTGCAGGTAGCAAGCTTAATGAGACCAAAACAGTGTATCAGGATCATACATAATAATGAGCTCATTCAGATATGATGGTTTATTTATAAAGGACAAACTAAAGAGCATAAAAGAGACCACTTTCCAAAGGAATATATTAAAGAAATAAACCACGACGGGCTATCCCGTTATTGGAAAATCAAACAAACCTCAAACAAGTGCACAGTAAACCTGTCGTCCCCCACCCATGTGCATGTCGTTATCATGTAGCCTACAGTTGTTGTGATACATGTTTGTATCACAATATGCCTGATGGCCACCTCCATTTAATTCATTAGCATATTGATGGTGGACAATTCGAGGAAAACCAGGAAATCTTTTTCTTATATAAGCATCACATTAACACGTGTGTGTGTGTGTGAATAGATGTAGCTAACGTTACAGATTAGCCTCTGTTAACTAATTTATGACATTTATTCATTTAACGTTAGGTCGAATCGTTTATACTGCAAATATTTCACTATCCATGACCATGACAATGAAATTTAATTTACCAAATTAACATGTAATAAACATCAAATTTGACGGGAATATAAGGAAAAGACAATACGTTTGACCACCAAAAATGGGTACAATTGTGTGTGGGGATAACTGAAGAGTCAAGATTCAAGTTAAAAGTTTATTAAGCTGGATATGTTGATGCCATCAAGCTCTTAAAATAACTCCAGCACAAAAAAGGAACAAGGAACAGAGAAACTTGGTTAAGTTATAACGTTAGCTAGCTAATATAAAAAAGTAGCTAACTTAGCTAGCTAGCTAACTTAACCTAACATTACTGTATATGAGTCGGTGTCCTAATAACGTTGACGATATTAATGGCACACCCAGTCATGCCTTATTACTATATTAAATGTCACAGAATTAACAAAATAGCTATTTTATGTCAATTTACTTCAAGTGACAGCTTACCTGAAAACCAGTAACATTACAACTCCTTCTGAATACGAAGAAAACGTGACAGTTTGAAGAGTGAGCGCCTCTCCTCCTCGAACACTGGTTGTGCTCGCATGCGAGCAACTAGCAGTGCATTATTGAACTACAGTAGGACACGGCTAAATGCAGACTGTGATATTCCCACTGAGGAGGCTATTACCATTAACCATCTCTGCTATTACTGTTTGAAATGATCCAGATGCCATGCCATTTGTGCATTTCGGTGAACATAATAGGCCGACTTGGAAAATACAGCACCTGTTCCTCTTTCATCCTATAAATCAAGCACTGAATATTGGTGGAAGTTAAACTAAATGCTAAATTCTGTAGGCTAGTGTTTTCACTGTGTTGATTGTGGTCTGCTGTCGCATGTAGCTTAATAGCCTATGAAATATTAGACTAGCTGGTTGGATTACATGGTCCATCTCAGGCGCAGCTGGGCATAACTCACACACTCCAACACTTCCGTATCTGATCTATGCTGTGAAATATAACGACTATAACTAACTAGCCATACTCTATACATCTCAGCCTGTGGCTAAGTGTTCACCTGTACAATGTCTCCATCTAGAGGCGCAAAAAACAAATCCACTGCCAAAGGCTTAATGGGAAAATGCATGTACATTCTACATTTCTCACAAAGAGCTACTAAACACCTTAAGCTGACCACAGCTGACCACATCGGACAGAAGACTATCTCGCCTGAAGACTTTACTGTGACTGAAGGACAACGAGTAAATCCCCTGAGGTAAGAAGCATTTAAAATAAAAATTAATCATAGATATTACTTCAGAAACTATTTTATTTTGAATAAAATCCTGTTTTTGTAGCGCCAACTTTCTCAGATTATCATTTAAAATGCGAACAAAAACATGAACATTCCTGTAAAGCTCTAACGTTAGCTTCAAGAAGCCACTGTGTTATTCTTCCCCCAGTTCATTTCGAGATGAAATTGTGAAAAAGTCTGTCATACAATGAAT
This sequence comes from Ilyophis sp. 1 JC-2022, assembly GCA_022702515.1. Taxonomy (NCBI): domain Eukaryota; kingdom Metazoa; phylum Chordata; class Actinopteri; order Anguilliformes; family Synaphobranchidae; genus Ilyophis; species Ilyophis sp. 1 JC-2022. The sequence goes on from CM040401.1 coordinate 28,584,107, forward strand.
AAGTGAAGTGATAACGTAATAAACAAATATTTTCCGTATTTAGTGTAGACTTTGATAAATAATAAAAGCTAACTAAAGCTAAAACCAGTAACGTTAGTCTAACAGCGAGCTCTGTGTCTCGGCGCGAACAGCCATTTTATCTTCTGAAGCGTTTTTGTTTTCCTAACTGTCTTGCTATCTTTATAAATGTTATACTCAACTATGTGGGCCAATTAAGAACAGCAGAGACTTTCTCGGGATCTATAGAGATCTTGCCCTCAGAAACAATAAACCCCAAGAAAGAAACCGTGCTAGCGTGAAATGAGCACTTCTCCACGTTGACGAACAGTTTGGCCTGTAACAGGGCCTTTAATACCTGTTTAACATGCCCAATATGGGTCTGTAAATCGGTAGAAAATTTTTTAATGTCATCCAAGTCCACAAAAACACATTTTTCTAACATCTCCCGTAAAACGTCATTAACCAATCCCTGAAAAACCGAGGGGGCGCTAGTGAGCCCAAACGGCATAACCCGATACTCGTAGTTGCCGTTATGGGTATTAAAAGCGGTTTTCCATTCATCACCCTCACGCATGCGCACTAGGTTATAAGTAAAGGGATAGCCTGAGCGGGAGGAGTGGATGCTTGGTGTGACATTGTGAGAGATCGCATACCCTCTGTCAACTCGCGGAGACAACCCTCTTGAACCCTCATTTGGGCGCTCAGCTGACTAACTTGATTAGCCAGCAACTGTTGGTTAGCCTCAATACCCCTGATATATTCGTCAGATTCTATATCCCCCTGTAATAACCTTGCTGAATCATCCATGATTTGGCTTGTTTGTTCTGTAATGGGTTTATTGATAGTTCGGAGATTTGCACGCATAGGTGGGGAGATCAGAACAAGCCTACTCACAACTGTGAGGACCATATAATATATATAATATATGGGAGAGAAAATAATAAAGGAATAAAGAAAAAACAGAAACGTAATTCCTTAAGGCTTAAACAGCTAAAAACTAAACTCAACCGACAAAACCGGGCAAACTAGAAAATTAACAACTAAATCTCCCGAACACAAATCATTACACAAGAATGGGAAACCTCGTAAACAAAAGAACACCCTCGGCTACCTTAGCTCAGAGCCGGAGGAGTGCAAAACCAAAACAAAAGTACAAAGAAAGACTGTCTCCGAGAGAACATCAATGTACTAAAAATATAGCACACAACGCTACAAGGCGGAAAATGAATCCTATACCCGATTAAGAGCTATTAGCAAGTCCCTCCTGAACATAAAGAAGTTAATATCAGGAGGTCGCTAAATACCTGGCTATACCTGGCTCGAATGAAATGTCGAAAGACAAACAAGCACCGGAGAGGCGGAAATGAGGAACTTAAGTACCCCTCAGGCAGAAGCGCAGGTGAAAACAACCACGTGCAAACCACGAAACGGAACGTGGAAAACATCTGATTGATTCCCAATCGTGAAAGCAGGACGAGAGCCGCAAAAAAAGAAAACAAACAGCCACGAACCACTACAATCTGGCCCTAAAACGAGAATACACTGTGGCAGACTATCTGACCACAGTGAAAAATGATAAATTCAGGAAAAAATTCACAAAGTACAGAAACCAGCCGGCACTGGCAGACTTGGCTGCCCCGAGAAGAGAGGCTGTGCTCCCACTACAGTCAAAAACAAATGGAAACAGAACTGCACTTCCTCACCCAATGTGAGAAATACAAAAAAATTACAGAACAAAAATTCTGGGAGACATGTCTTTCCAAAATTGAAATCAATACACCAAAACTTCCCAATTCTACCTGAGACCCAATTATTACAAATCCTCCTGGGAAAGGTAAGGTGCTGTGAAAAATTGGCAGCACAATATGTGGCTACCTGCTTCCGAGTTGGACGCAGGCGTCATTCTGAGGTACAGCAGTGACCCCTAACTCTCCACCAATGAATATATGTTTGTTTTAACCCTTTGACACGTACGGTCACACCGGTTGTACAGCGCTAGAGTGGTCCCTGAAGCGTATGGTCACACCGGTGTGATTAGAACACAAGATTAGAACGTCTATTAACGAATGACGCAACAATAGGCCTGTGGGCTGACGCAACAATAGGCCTGTGGGCTAACCCTAGTAAACACACAGTTCCACAAAAACATTGTACCAAATAAACATCTTTACAACATTTACATTTATTTGTTTATGCAGACGTTCACACTTTCACAGAAGTAATGTAAGCAGCAAATACCCCCTAGCCTATAACGTTGATTTAGCTACAGTTCGCTAACGTCATTGCTAACCAAGCTGTCCAAATGAGCTAACTACAGACTGACAGAAAATATAATATACACAAGCGATTGTGATATAGCGATTACACTTTACAATGTTTTACATCACGGGTAAACTCATCCGTGATCAAAATAATTGACGAAATACTCGAAAAACGCATTTTCGAAAACAATCCGGCAGTAAGCTAATATTGTTCTTCCGCATTCAATCAAAGATGATGCATGATGAAAAGATACTCCACTTGCTCCCAACTGTAACCATATCAATTCTCAACCAAGTTAACCTGGAAGTGAGTTATCTTGTCACGTTATCATCTTTGGTTGGACCAGAGATGACGTTGAATGGCTGCGCCCGTGTTATTAGCTTTATCAGAGATCAATAGCATACTCCGGAGCAGAAGGTGGCGGTAATGCACCAACAAGCTGGATGCCAACCGCCGTAAAAAAACACGAAGAAGAATAGCATCTCATAGCATCTCATAGCATATGGTAAGCAGTAACGTACAACCTTCAAAAATGTACTTTACCAACATCATGGGTGTCCATTGCAATGGTTGCTTGAATCGGAACACGCCATTTGTAACAACTATTTAAAAACATGCGAAAAATATTTAAAATAAAAACATTTTCACCACACAATTAGCTGACAGATATTTTTATTGATGTAAATGAAAGACAGTGCAGTTAGCTTCGGAGTCAGATGATGACTGTCCCTTGTCGCCTCACACATACTGAGAGTCATCTAGTGTTGTTATATATATATATAGTGTAGGCTATGTATATGTATGTATGCGTGTGTGCTAATATTAGCGAACTCTCAACCGTGCGAAGGCTACTGCTGTGACGTAACAATAGAATTATAGAACACCTGTTGCACACAGAAAAAAAACAAAAAAAAACTCACGCTTTGGGGCTGTTGAAAATATTTTGGAACTTACGTGCGAAAGGGTTAAATTATATACTATATATTAATATTATATATTATATTTAATTATATAACATATATAATTACATTGTGGTGACTGGGCACCCACTGAGTGATCACGGAGCCGAATTCACTACATTACCCAGGTACCCTAGCAGGGGGCGGGGGGTGATGATGTATATATAAGGCGACCAGGAAGTGTGAATGAGTTATCAGTGTGAATGCAGTAAAGAGGAGTGTGAATGAGACCAGGAAGTGTGAATGAGTTATCAGTGTGAATGCAGAGTGAGCAATAAACACTCCTCTTTACTGCAACTTAACCAGGTGTTCCTAGTGCTTCTTCATATCCTTCAAACCACCACAACATAACATATTATTTATCTAAGAATATAATTATTCGTAGTAATATTATTTCTATGAATAGGATATATTTTATGTCTGTTAAATTTATATATATATATTGTTGTTGTTGTTACTATTATTGTTGCTATTATAATTGTCTATTGGGCTTTGGCAATATATATTTTAAAATATGTGATGGCAATAAAGCATTTTGAAGTGAGTGAGTGAGTGAGTGAGTGAGTGAGTGAGTGAGTGAGTGAGTGAGTGAGTGAGTGAGTGAGAGAGAGAGAGAGAGAGACTATACTATTTGTGTGTTTCACAATATTAAAATAGTTATTAGTCCTTTGGGATAAGACTGCATAAAATGCATTTAATAATGAATAATAGATTAAACCACCATTAATTTAATGTGTTTTGCCCACTGTCCTAATTGGTTTCTCTTTCATTGCACATTCCCACATTAAAATTGTTGAACGTTTAGGAACATTAGACAACCCAACTGTCTTTTTTTTTGCTGACACAGTTTGTTGTCTTTGAGCTATACGGAGCACTGCAGACCAATAATCAGGCTGGCTTCTAAATGTTAATCCAGTAATTAAAACTGTTGTTAACTGGTAGAGCAGGCTGTTGACACTGCAAACTATAAAAAAACAGTAATTTTACAGAATGTACTAGTACATCATGATATCTGGTATGCTGGACTATCTGCAACAGAATGCCATTTTTTGTTGTGCCATGGTATTGGTGAGATGAGGTTTTCACCTGAGAATCTCTGGAAAACTGACTGATGCTATTTCTCAAAAGAACTGACTCCAATTGGCTTGAGCTGATGGCCAAGATTTACTTCTGCATTTTATGTCACAAATAAATAAATAAATACATAAATAAAGGTTTAACTTAACTGCAGCAAACATTTCTTGAAATTACAGAGGGTTTGAAAGCTAGTCTTATGCAGTTTGTGAGTTATATTATGAAGGTATGATTTTCTTACACTGTTCAGTCAATTAATTGAAGATTTAAAAAAGTAGGTCAGCTTACAGTATCATACAAATGAAGAACTAATAATATACACAAACTCTAAAATGAGAAGCAACTGGAATAAACAGTCATACTTAGTAGCATTGATAGCATATTCATATTGGTGTTCAATTCCCCTGCACTTAATTCAGAATGGGTGCATATTGGCAGTTCTTGAAAGATTATTTGGGGAACATTTATTGAGGTTGGAAGGTTCACTCATAGTTTACAGAAAATAAACAGAACACAAAATGCACAGATTAAATCTGCCTCCCACTGGCCTGGTGGGTTTCTCAGGTGGCTCAAATGTTAGGAAGCCAATTGCATTCTGGGACACTGAACAGTCAAGAAACTTCAAAAATGCACACTTGCATACCAGCAGTTTTTCTTTGGTTCACTTTCAAATGTGAATTTCTTTCAAAATGAAGGATGGAAAGAAAAAATAGACTGATTATTTATTCATGGTTTTTCATTATTTTTTTATTTTTATTTTTTTTTATACAAAAAAGGAACCTTGTTGCTCCAAATGTTCTGCAGTTTATATAAAACCTTTATTCTTCAATTTGGTAGAATGATGAAGCTTGTTTCAGCTTGTCTTTTTATGATTCATTCATATTTATTCGCAAAGGACACCCTTGCACAGAACAATGCCTCACATTTAAACCAATATTTCTTTAAACATATATACAGTGCCCTCCACTATTATTGGCACCCCTGTTAAAGATGAGCAAAAAGGGTTATAATATATTAACCGTTTGGTGAACTAGCTTAAATTTATTCTGAGAAAAAAAAATCCCTCATCAAGAAATAATTATTATTAACAAAACCACATGTGCCGCAATTATTGGCACCCCTAGCCCTGTAAAACCCAGACATAGTAAAACATTAAAAAAAAAAAAATGCAACCTCTCAGATGGTGTTGTAGGAGGCCTTTGGAGATGATAATGGAGTGTTTGCAAAAATTTAATGTTTTTGTAAGGTTTTATGGGAATGTTGTAACGTTACAACGTTGGGTGAAGTGGGTAGCAGAATTTCCTGTAGGCTATTTGTACTCATTGTCTGAACAACAAGGTACAAATGTTTGTACCTCAGTAAAAAAAACTAAGGGTTCATTTGCATGGTTGATTGTTTATTACTTAGCCCCAGAACAGTATATAACATGAATAATAATATCAACATTAGTCATATTTTTAGTCATATTTTATTCTGTCTCCCAGTACATTCGGCTTCCAGCCATTTGTACTAGGCCCATCTTCAGGTACATGCACAACATTTTCTCTATTTCCTTTGTATTGGTGTTTACAGATGTTCCTTTTGTTTGAAGGCTGTACTCATTTGTGTTCATTATCAGAGACTGAATCATGTCTTCGGACACAAACTGTCGGAAGTATTCCAGTGGTGTGTGGAGGGAACGCACATCTTCTGTGAGAGGTGGACCAGAAAAATCAGTATTAGGGCTGATGAAATCTTTTTTCTGCCAGCGATATCTGTCACGGGGCTTGGCATGTTTGGCCGGTTGGGGCTCAATGTCCACATCGGCTGGGCAGTCAGTGGGTGGTTGGTTTTCTTTGTCCACTTCTCCACAGGCTTCGTCATCTGACTCTTCATCAGTTTCATCTAATTCTATGTCCACATCACTCTCTCCATTATGGACAGCATCAATCACATCCTGCACACTGTAGTGAGGCTCTCTCCTTGCTGGTGACATTCTGAAATGAAAAAAATAAAATGGAAATACCTTTAGTACATGGGTGGTGGGGCAAAGTGTTTACACATTCCACTAAAGTAACCTATTTACACATTTCACTAGTCACACAATACTGTCTGGCCAACCTATTGTGCTCTGATTATCATCGTAAAAGGAATGCATGCAGCCCCCCACTTACGACCACACCCCGCATTGCAGCCGCCCACTTACAACCACACCCCGCATTCCTGAACATTCTCACCTGTTCCACAACAATGCAACAGGCATCCCCCAGCATCCCCCCAGAGCTAACTATGACTATGAATTGAGCCAAAATAATGGGCAGATATGCACAAACAGAATGAGAAACTGAACTGTTGAAGGTGATTACTAAAACATTATAAGCAGTAGAAAGTGATACGCTATTGCAATATATTTTTGTAAGCTTCTAGTACAATGGGTTCCAAATAGTATTGGATTAGAAATTAAAGTAAAAATAAATATATAGCCTACATAATATATAATAGGGTCTGGAATGTGTAGAAAATGTGTGTAATTTAAAATATATTGTGAAAACTAGAAGATCCCTGTCAAAACATGTCTATTTAGACTACACTTAGCCAGGTATGTAAACTTACAACATGGCTATTTTGACTACCACACTGTCCCAGTGTTGTAAAAATACAACAAATATACAACATGCTCTAATTTACATTTGGGGAATGTATTTCACAATAACTACATATGTACATGTTCTAGTCAGTGTAATGATCACCAAAAAAAATATTAAAGGCATTTTACTTACTTAAATCTGATAAATCCAGTCCAATGAAACAAAGTGTTGTTGCTCAGCCAAAGTTTTGCAGCTTGTGAAAGTTCATGACCTTTCATATACAAATTATATACAAATGCCCTATCCAATAGCATTGTGAGACTGAACAATAGGACCCAATGACTATGTTAATGTGAAAAAAAAAAAAAAAAAACTAAACATTTATACCTTTTTTTAGAAAAAATAAAAATGTTGTAATTCTGCAACGTTGGGTCTTACAGGGCTAGACATGTTTATGAACAAAATATAACTGAAGCATTTTTTCCATTTATATTTTACTTTTTAAAGTTGATCAGAGTGTTTAGGAACTTTCAAGCAGTAATCCATGACTTCCTGTTTCACTGGGGTATAAATATGAGGTGACACATTTTCCCTTATTCATACATCAACATGGGAAAGATAAAAGAACACACAGATCAAATGAGGAGAAAGTGTGTTGAGCTTCATAATCATGGCTATAAAAAAATAGCTACTCACCTGAAAATGCCCATATCTACTGTTAGGGCAATACTTAAACAGTTCAAAGCAACTGGAACTGTTACAAACTTGCCTGGAAGAGGACCCAAGTTTATTTTGCCCCCACGCACAGTGAGGAGGATGGTAAGAGAGGCAAAACAAATCCCCAAGCATCACTGTTGGAGAATTATAAAGGAAGGTAGCATCTTGGGGTCACCTCCAAGCTAACACATTATTTGGAAGGCATGCCAGAAAAAAGCCTTTCCTGTCATTTCACCACAAACATAAGCACCTGGAGTTTGCTAAACGCTACATAAACTTTGACTGGAACTGTTTTTTCAGTGTGAGATTAAGCTAATTCACCAAACAGTGCATTATATATATATATATATATATATATATACAGTATATATTTAAACAAATATATTTAAACTTTAGTTGAAATTATATCACTGTGACCAACACTTGAATAAAACTTTTCGAAAAAAACTGTTCACCTCTCACATGTTCAATATCTTAATATTCATCATTGTATTGCTCTGCATTTAAAGAGCCTGAGTACAGTAATGACCGATTTATCTTCAAAAATGCACTTTGTACTGTTGTCTCACATCACTGCAATGCCACTCACAGCAGCACAAGGAGTCTTTAGCACAGTCTGTCAATGTTTATTGTATCTATATCAGCTCAGATATTAGGCTTATGTCTTGTGTCTTGTTGTAGAAAGATTAGCTTGCTTGTCCATTTAAACAGATCAAAATGAATACCTGCAGATTTCAGTGGGGGGGACTGAATATACAGTATGTTTGTTAAACAAAGGAGATGGACACTCTGCCCTCCTTTCCCATTAGTTTTTACTTTATTCAAACGGGGTTTCCTCTCAGAGGGTTATAAATAGAAAAGGGATCACAGGCAAAAAGCACTCTGGCTGGGGATCGAATCCCCAAACATGGGGTGGGGGGGTTTGTGTATGGTTTGAGAGTCGGGCACCATATTGTCATGGGTTTTCTTCCTCTCTGCGCCGGTTAGCAATCTATCTGATTTTTTCTGCATTCCGTCTCGGGGTTCTGCTCTTCTTCACTAATTATTAATTTCACCTGTTCCCCTACATGTTAGGTATTTAAGCCTCTCTCTTCCTCTTCCGGATGCTCCGTTATCATTTTGTGACTTCACAAAGTCAGGGTTAGTTGGTTTTTGTGTCACTGCAGTTTATAAGAAGATTATTTCTTTGGTTTCGCAGTTGAGACATTCTTCGGCCTAGAAACCAAGGGAATTCGTTTTTCTGTTCCCTTATTTCTCTTCTCTCCTTTGCTCCCACTCTCTCGTTTTATTATTTTTATTTTGAGTTTTATTTTTATTTTGTTTATTTCACCTATTATCAGGTGTTATAGTCACGTTCCGAAGGTGCATTGTTTTTTAAATCTTTCTCTCTGCCCGTGTTTACGTGGCTAGCCCGTTTTATAGGGGTGTGTTATTGTTTTGGCTACTGCCAGGGACTTTCTATCTTTTTTTTCCTTTGTCGCGTTTGGCTCATCGTTATTCTGCACAAATCCTCACACATATGGGCTGCAGCACATGTCTCACTCGCCTGAACATATGGTACTTTAACATAAAAAATTTCATCTATTTATTGTTTATCTCAGTGGAATTATATTTGCAGATTGTCGCATGATAATGTGCATTTCAGGGTTCTACCTTTCCACATTAGCATAGTCCTGCAAGCTGACTTTGAGGTAATACCCTTTGAGTAATAGCATCATATTTACATTAACATTAAATTCTTTAGATTTTGGCACACTATTTTTTGTTATTTTTATTGACCCCCGAACTTATGACGTGCGAGAACCAAGAAAAGAAAGTGAAGTTGCTGAAATACATAAATAGCCTAATTCATCACATCAAAGGTAAGATCAATGTTCAATCGTAGCCAGATTAAATTAAAACATAATTGTGCTTTGCTCTCTCTCTCTCAAAATCCGGCAAATCAGACACATACAACTCCTGGTTGTATGTTTTACATATTAAAATAAACAACATATAGTGAATTCACTGCATTCAATGAAGCTACCAATGCATTTTAACTAAATGCATTCATTATAAACAATGAATTAAATGTATATTTAGATCTATTTGGATCAGGTTGGTTGGTCATTTGAAATGTTTATAAGAAGCAGTTTACTCTTGTTTACATTTGTTAGGCACAACTCATATTACCATGTCGCTATAATTAATTAGATGCCTGCACAGCTCTACACTGAATGTACTGCTTGTGTTATTGCTGGCATGTTTTTCTTTACTTGCCCCCTGGTAAATATCTAAGTTCACACTGCGTTGCATTTTTGCATTGACGTACAGTAATATAAGGTTGTACATTTTGTGGTGTAGCATAACTAAGTCTGCTGAGATGAATATGAAACAACATAGCATAAATTTAACCACTTCACCAATTTGTATGAATGTGGCCAGAAAATGGCTATTGCTTGATTTTAATTTAATTGTACCTACCCCCTGTTTGTATTCTGCAAGTACTGCAGGCCAATTTAATTGGCTTGTTCACTGCCCTGTCTTGGCTTAAAAATGGCGCTGTTTTAGGTGGTAACTGGAAAGCACTTTGCAAATACGATTTAGGAAAACAAAGTCTAGGAGATGCGGGAAAGGATTCGTCGAGAGGACGCAGGAATGGGATAAACAAGAGATCAGCAGCTAGAATTTGGAAGCTGATAACCGCTGATCTCTGTTGCTCTGTTTGTGGTCCGCCATGGGCATCAGAACACAACTCAGACTGAGGGATTACTGTGTGCAGGGAAGCAATATCGCCGGAAATAACGAGGAAAACAAAATCTCAGGAAAAACATTTCCCCTTAAAGGTGCGCCGACCGACGGGATGCAAGCATCTCATGTCTCCCAGGCTGTTGACTTGGGTGTGAATAACAATGTCGGGATGATTAACAATTTATTTTTTTTAATCCCCCCCCCCCCCCCCCCCCAAATCACTTCCTGCATTTGACTTTGCTTAGAAATTTTGATAAAAAAATAGGTCACAGGGAGAGAGTTGTAGAAACAACTTTTAATTGTATGGATATATCACAGTATGGATCTTTCATCGATCTACACATTTAGATCTATCACAGTCTCTCTTGCGGAAGAATTCCAGGCTTACTGAAATCGTATTGCAATTTACGCGCCTCACGACTGTGCCTAATATTCGTGATGGTTTGTACTGAAGCCCTGGACAGATGGTGCGGGAGGATGCTAAAAAGGATAGCTTCATCCCTCACCAAAAAGTACTCCGGTACGTGACAAGACAATTCTGAGGCTTTTCTTAATATTTCCACATTTAATCAATGTGGAACTTTTAGTAAGAATTCTGAATTTACATTGTGTTCACTTACACTCCTCTAACTTGGGGTTATATCCGTCCTTTCTGAAAAGCAGTCATTTTCCTGCTCATTAAATACTTGCATTCACAGCTATTTTGTAAGTATAAACAAAGTATTTCCCTGGGCAATTTCAAATGACTAAAATGTACTTAAACATCAACCATAGCATTGCAAGTGCACTTCAATATGTTTGAAATGAGAGAGAAACAAAAGATGCATAAAATGGTGTAAAGGGGAGTTGGAAAGGGGCTTCAACAAGCACAATGTAAATAAAACATCAAGCCACCTAAATTACGACTGTCTGAAATAAAGTCAGCGTGGAAAATGTGTATAATTCTGGTGGGCTTGGCAGAAGTGAAAGGGACTAAGCTAATGGATTTTACATACAAAAATACAACAGTTTAGGCTATTTTACAGAAGGTTCTGGGATTTTCTTGTCTTCAAAGAGAGCCGAGGTGTGGAAAACCGATTTCAGCTGCCGCATCGCACATTCAGGGTGAGAACATGAAAAGAGTGAAAAGATGAAAGAGTGAAAGTGAAAGGAACTTCGCAGAAGTGGCATCTGTAAGACACAATGATGATCTGACAGGCACACAGAGTAATAAAGAGTGGCAGTAGGGACTTCAAAGGCGACTATTGATTGGATAAGTCTTTTAAAGTTTTTTTGTGGGCTGGAAGAGGTGCCGAGGGCTTTTATTGTAAAGGTGCCTTGGTAAGTAAGAATCATTGGGGTTTTTTTGAGGTCATGTCATCGCGCTGCTGTAACTTTTTGAAAAAAATAATTGGGACGCAGTTCCATATCACTTGTCAGTGCTGATAGGAGAATACTTTGGTGAGCTACACAAAAATTTTATCTGCCAGGAAATTTCTGAGGGTATAAAATGACAAATGAAAAAAAACAATACATTCATAAATTAAAAGCAGTCAGTGGAAAAAAATACTCATTTGTTATTGACATTGTGTATTTTTATATTTAATTGGAACCAAAATTATACATGTGATTATAAAATGGTGACCTACATGTGGAAAAACATAGTGAATTCTGCTTCCTTCTTATGTTCAAAAATATAAAAAACAGCATTCAAAATAATTGTTGCACTTGTGTTAGAGCTCAACAACAGCACATTGAAACAAAAGAAAGAACATGCCAGAAACAGTCAGAAACAGTTGCGGCAAGTCAATAATCAAGCAAAATGTGACTAGCTGACTATGCTGTCTCCCAAATTCAGTAATAATATTGACCAAAGACAAACACTTCAAGCAAAACAGGACTCAGGGTGCTCACAAACTAAACAAATAAGTTGTTCAAACGCATGCTGTTTCTTTCAGCTGCTTTTTTTGGAATCAGCAACTGCTGTTTTCTCGCTTCTTATCTCCCCGTCTTCACCTGCACAGGTGCATACCAGCTGAGCAAGAGTGCTCCTCTGGTACATTCACACGTGAGCCAGGGCCAGATTTGATTTGATTTCATCATTCAGGATATACTGTATATGCATCCATATCCTCACATGAATAAATCACAGATTAAATTAAAATACATGTACTTTGCAGGTCACGCAATACTTATGCCAGTGATTGGAGGAGAAGTGGCTGCACCTGGCTACTGATGCCATCCTGAAGCCTATTGTTACATGCGTGTGTGTGTGTGTGTGTGGATGAATCTGGTCACTGTGTGCATCTGAAAAATCTTTGTGAGCTACATATTGAAGAGTAAAGAGAAGCTGATTTTTGTACATATACAAAAATGTTGTACACATAAACAGTGTTTTACATTACATTACATTAGTCATTTAGCAGACGCTTTTATCCAAAGCGATATATTTGATATATATGATATATTTGGTACATATATCAGACCATACGTTGAATTACTCATTAGCTGCATTACTTATAAACTGAGTTACTCATAAATCAAGTTATTCATAAGCTGAGTTACTCATAAGCTAAATGACTTATGTGTTGAGTCACTCAAATTGAGTTACGCATGAGTTGAGTAACTCTTAAGTTGAATTACTCATGAGTTGAGTCACTCATAAGTTCAGTTACTCATAAGTTGAGTCATTTATAAGCTGAGTTACTCATGAGTTAATTTAAACCAGAGAGGAGGTGGATGCTGCAGGAGCAAGTGTTTTGGAATAAATCCCAGGATATAGATTGTATCGATCATTATGAAATCATCGTCCTTAGAATTAAATGTGTCTTGTTCTTAGCAAAGGCACTCTTGTTTGTTAAATGACTTGGTCACAGAAGAGAAATGTGGAATAAAAAATCTCCAGCGGTAAGGTGAACTGCTTCAAATTATTTCTTCTCTTAAGGAAATGTTCAAAATTGTCAGGTTTGGGTTTAGAAAATAGAGAACCAAACGCGAAAGATAAGGATACAGAAAGCGTATCTAGATTAGATACGCCACAGAAGCGGAATTACACCGCACTAGTAAAATGGGAAAACAAAAGCGGAAACAAAACTTCCTAGCACAAGGCTAAATCAAAACAACCTCAAACGGAGGCGGATAATCGCTAAAACAGCGAGAAACTAACAACCAAAGAAATGACCTCACGCACTAATTGATCTGCGTATATCAGAGGTCGAGAACTGAAAAGAAATAACCACAATAGCAAGCCTGTAACTACAGCTCTTTGTTTTCTTTCTTTTCTTTATTCTTTTTAATAAACCCTATACGGCTTTCTACCTACTGCAACGTCAATATAGAAGCACCGGAAAGCGGAAGTCAAGCTCTATTTATAGCCGACGGAAACCAGACCCAGGTGTAGGCGATAATGACCTGGAGAGATCCAAACACCGGGACGGCGGAAGAAAAAATCCGATAGAGCTTCAAACGACGCCAAACGAAAAACAAAGGTAGAAAACAAAAAGAGACAGCCACTACCCATGACAGTACCCCCCAACTAAGGGACGGTACCAGACGATCCCTAGGCTTTGCTGTCTCGGAAATCCCTAATGAGAGTGGGGTCCAAAATATTCTTGGAAGAAACCCAGCAACGCTCCTCGGGTCCATACCCCTCCCAGTCCACCAGGAACTGGTACCCTCTGCCCACCCTTCTCTCGGCCAAAATGCGCCGAACGGTGTACACCGTACCTCCCTCCACGAATCGAGGAGGAGGAGGCGGCTTGTCAGCCGGAGCGAGGGCGCTCACAAGTACCGGTTTCAAGCGTGAGACATGAAAGGTAGGGTGGATGCGCATGGACGATGGTAACTGAAGACGTACCGTGACTGGGTTAAGTTTCCGCACGATCTTAAAGGGACCCACGAATCGAGGTGCAAGTTTGCGGGACTCAACTCGCAACGGCAGGTCCCGTGTGGAAAGCCACACCCGTTGGCCCACCCGGTAGAAGGGGGCCGGACGACGGTGCCTGTCAGCCACCGCTTTCTGTTTAGCTGAAGCGCGCAGTAACGATGCACGTACGCGCTTCCAAACCGCTCGACACCTACGCACGAAGAATCCGGCGGAGGGTACCTCTGCATCTCTCTCCAGCTCAGGGAACAAGGGAGGTAGGTATCCCAGCTGAGCCTCAAAAGGGGAGATTCCCGTGGACGCGTTGCTCAGGGTATTATGCGCGTATTCGGCCCAGGCAAGAAAGCGACTCCAGGAGCTAGGATTGGCCGCGGCCAGACACCGGAGAGTACTCTCCATACTCTGATTGGTGCGCTCTGTCTGGCCGTTAGTCTCCGGATGAAAGCCGGAAGAAAGACTGACCGATGCCCCCAACAGAGCACAAAATGAACGCCAGAATTTAGCGGTGAATTGGGGCCCACGATCCGACACCACGTCCAGAGGTAAACCGTGCACCCTAAACACATGGTCTATCATTAGCTGGGCCGTCTCAGGTGCCGATGGCAGTTTAGGCAGAGCGACAAAATGAGCTGCTTTGGAAAAACGATCAACTATAACTAAGATGACCGTATTCCCATGCGAAGGTGGGAGACCTGTAACGAAGTCCAGGGCGATGTGACTCCAGGGGCGCCTGGGAATGGGCAGGGGGCGCAAAAGACCCGAAGGGAGAAGCCGTGAACCCTTATTACGGGCGCAAATAGCGCATGCCGCGACAAACTCCCGCACATCACTCTCGAGCTTGGGCCACCAAAACCGACGTAAGATAAACTCCTTAGTCCGGTGCATGCCCGGATGAGCCGTTAACTGAGAAGTGTGACCCCACTGAAGGACACGCGACCTCAATCGAGGGGGAACAAACAAGCAGTGAAGCGGACCCCCTCCTGGGCCGGAATCAGAACGCAGGGCCTTCTGCACAGCCGCCTCAATGGCCCACATAACAGGGGCCACAATACTAGAACTGGGAACGACAGATCTGGGACGTGACTCCTTATCCGACCGGTCATAAATGCGTGATAACGCATCAGGCTTAATATTTTTTGACCCGGGACGATAGGTAAGGATAAAATTAAATCTGGTAAAAAATAAGGCCCAACGGGCTTGTCGCGAATTGCGCGTTTTGGCCTGTTGAATGTACTGCAAATTCTTATGGTCAGTCCAGACTGTAAAGGGATGCTCAGCTCCTTCCAACCAATGACGCCACTCCTCCAGCGCCAATTTGACCGCCAACAGTTCAAGATCACCAATGTCGTAGTTTCTCTCGGCAGGTGTAAGGCTACGAGAAAAATATGCACATGGGTGAAGCTTGCGGTCCACCGGAGAATGCTGAGACAGAATGGCCCCAACCCCCAGCTCCGAAGCGTCAACCTCCACCACAAAGGGAAGGGAGGGATTGGGAGTAGCAAGAATGGGCTCGCAGCAGAACCTCCTTTTTAGTTCAGTAAAAGCGGTTTCCGCCCTGGAGTTCCACTGAAACCGGGCGGGAAATGCTTTTTTTTTTGTGAGGGCTATGATAGGAGCCGCTACTGAGCTAAAATTGCGGATAAATCTCCTATAAAAATTAGCGAAACCCAAAAAGCGCTGCACCTGCTTTACCGACGTAGGGGTGGGCCAATTCTTAACCGCTGCAACTTTATTAGGATCCATCAGGACTTTACCGTCAGCAACAATAAAGCCTAAAAAGGAGACGGAACTGGTGTGGAAAGAACACTTCTCAACCTTAACAAATAGTTGGGCCTTAAGAAGTGCTTCCAACACCTGTCTAACGTGTCTGATGTGAGAGGGAAGATCCGGAGAAAAAATTAAAATATCGTCTAAGTAAACGAAGACGAATTTCTCCAGCATCTCTCTCAAGACATCGTTCACTAGCGCCTGAAAAACAGAGGGGGCGCTAGTGAGGCCGAACGGCATCACCCGGTATTCGTAGTGTCCGTGATGCGTGTTAAACGCGGTCTTCCACTCATCCCCCTCACGAATGCGCACGAGATTGTATGCGCTACGTAGGTCGAGTTTACTAAAAACCGACGCCCCCTGTAAACGCTCAAATGCAGAATTCATGAGGGGAAGAGGATACCTGTTCTTAATGGTAATAGCATTGAGGCCCCGGTAATCTATACAGGGTCTTAGCCCTCCG
Organism: Ilyophis sp. 1 JC-2022; assembly: GCA_022702515.1. Taxonomy (NCBI): domain Eukaryota; kingdom Metazoa; phylum Chordata; class Actinopteri; order Anguilliformes; family Synaphobranchidae; genus Ilyophis; species Ilyophis sp. 1 JC-2022. Next base: position 28,600,508 of record CM040401.1, read on the forward strand.
TCTTTCTTTTTAACAAAGAAAAACCCCGCACCGGCTGGTGACGTGGACGGCGTGATAAACCCATTGGCTAAGGACTCCTCAATGTACTGCTTCATAGCAGTGCTCTCTGGGGCTGACAAGGAGTACAAAGAGCCTCTGGGAGGCACAGTACCAGGGTACAGCTCAATGGCACAATCGTATGGTCTGTGTGATGGTAATTTGGCAGCACGCTGTTTACTAAAAACCTCTGCGAGGTCTGAATATTCAATAGGTACCCCCGCGGGTAGATTCGACTCAAGCGCCCCTACCACCTCCGGAGTACCGGCGGATCTGTCAGACGAGTTATCCCACTCGAAATCGGAGGTGGAATGTTCGTCCTCCTCTGTGAGAAGCCCCTCCGCAAAGGGATCCCAAGACAGACTCTCTTCACCGCTCCCCGTGAGGAAGGAGGAAGTGTCTCGGTCCGGATAGGAATCTGCCTCATCCGAATCACTCTCGGAATTAAGTTCGGACAGATCACCAGTAGCGTTTGGAACAGAGTAAACAGCAGGATAACAATGCGATAAACAGTGGGGACCCCACTGACGAATAGGATTAATATTCCTACCCCAACAGATAAGCGGGTTATGTAGCCCCAACCATGAATGTCCCAGTACCAAAGGATACGACGGAGAGTTTATTAAAAAAAATTCTATTATCTCCGAGTGCCCCTGGAGAGGAATGCGCATCTCAATTGGATTCGTTTTTTGTTTAATGAGCCCAGAACCCAAAGGACGACCATCCAGGGCAGTAACTTGGCGAGGGCTAATTAAGGAATTGGTAGGGATTTGTAACTTCCTAGCCCATTTAGCGTCAATAAAAGACTCTACGGCCCCTGAATCAATAAAAGCTGTAACGTTTGCCGAACGCCCCTCCCAAACCAGTCGGACAGGTATGAGGGTCCGGGAGTTAATACAATCCTGTCTCACTAGGGACCCCGACCTCCCTAGTGAGACCCCTCGTTTCCCACCAACTTATAGCATCGATCCTTAGTATGGCCGCTACGCTTACAATGCTGGCACCAGTACCTCTGCGGTCTCGCTCTCTTATTTTGATGGAGGGAGGAGCCATCCACCTGCATAGGCTCTTCCTGATCAACGGAGAGGTATGTGGGCACAGTAGGCGGAATGTCTCTTAACACGGATCTTAAACGGGGCGACTGCTCTTTAATCGCACATTCACGTTCACGTTCTCTGATCCGGTTATCGAGACGTATAGCAGACGTTATTAATTTATTAAGTGTCGCTGGTGGTTCTAGCATAGCCAACGCATCCTTGATGGAATTAGATAATGCTTGAAGGAAGAGGGATTTTAACGGACCGTCTGGCCATCCCGTCTCCCCGGCTAGCGCTCGAAAAATGATGGAGAACTCAGCTACGGTTTTAGTGCCTTGGCGTAAGCTGGTGAGTCTCCTTGCCGCCTCCTCTCCTGAAACCTCGTGATCGAAAACCAGTTGCATCTCGTCCATCAGTTTAACTGGATCACGAATGGTAGGTGCATTGGCTCGAATGAGAGGGTCTGCCCATGCAAGAGCCTGGCCATTTAATAGCGATAAAATAAATGCTACCCTGGATTCAGGTGTGGTAAAACGAGAGGGTTGTGCCTGAAAAAATATCAGACACTGAGTCAGAAATGGTCTGCATTTTCCTGATTCCCCACCATAGCGATCCGGTAACTGTAATTTGGGCTCCTTTATAGTACGTGGAGCGGCTATGGGAGGTGTGAGTGCTTGTGCAACTGGAGGAGGGTTATTTGCCACAGAAAGTCTATGCAGGCTCTCTGTCAAGCGTTGGAGGCACTCTCCCTGGCTACGCAGCTGTTCCCACAGCTGACCCTGCTGAATTTGCATGGAGAGAAGTGCTTGCTCCACTGTAACCCCCGTAGCACCCTGACTGGCTTGTGTTTGTTCATCATCCCTATCTAACGCTGATTGCTCCATGTTTGTAAGGCTTCTATATTCTGTCAGGTTTGGGTTTAGAAAATAGAGAACCAAACGCGAAAGATAAGGATACAGAAAGCGTATCTAGATTAGATACGCCACAGAAGCGGAATTACACCGCACTAGTAAAATGGGAAAACAAAAGCGGAAACAAAACTTCCTAGCACAAGGCTAAATCAAAACAACCTCAAACGGAGGCGGATAATCGCTAAAACAGCGAGAAACTAACAACCAAAGAAATGACCTCACGCACTAATTGATCTGCGTATATCAGAGGTCGAGAACTGAAAAGAAATAACCACAATAGCAAGCCTGTAACTACAGCTCTTTGTTTTCTTTCTTTTCTTTATTCTTTTTAATAAACCCTATACGGCTTTCTACCTACTGCAACGTCAATATAGAAGCACCGGAAAGCGGAAGTCAAGCTCTATTTATAGCCGACGGAAACCAGACCCAGGTGTAGGCGATAATGACCTGGAGAGATCCAAACACCGGGACGGCGGAAGAAAAAATCCGATAGAGCTTCAAACGACGCCAAACGAAAAACAAAGGTAGAAAACAAAAAGAGACAGCCACTACCCATGACAAAAATGACTGGGCCTTTCTTTGGCTTGGTGCTTGTTGCTTTACGAAATAGGTTTTTTGGGCATGCATTTTACTCTTAAAATATCTGCTGCTGTCAGATATCAAACAACAGTCTTTAAAAGTGAAAACCAACTTACTTTCTTGTGTACATTCTGGGAGTGTCTGGATGTAGCTGATTTTTGGAAGTGAGTATGCTTAAACTTATCCTCCATTCTTCACCAAACCATTCATTGCTCTCCGCTGATATTATTTCTCAAAGATGATTCGACTCTAAGCCTAACCTTGCAACAGAAGAGAGTCTGGCTAGCTGCCCTTACAGCAGCAAAGATAATACTCGTACTCCATCGGGATTCACCTCACACCCTTCTCTGGTCACGACGGATGCTGACTTTCTTAAACATTATGGAATGGTCTACCACACACATCCATGGTGCTAAAGACTCTAGAGGCATGGAGCAAAGCTGCTGCGGAAGTGAAATCTCTTTTGCAAACGCAATCCCTTTTTTTCCCCCATCCAGCATGTTTGCTCATGTCGTCTATGTCTATTTTCTATCTACGTATATATTTTCTTACTAAATGGGTTACCACCACCGGGGGGGTACTTGGATGGGTGGGTGGGCAGGGATGGGGTATCTTGTGCTCAATATTCATTATGATATTCTCTTTCTATATATGTACAAACAAGAACATTTGATAACCAAAAAGCGAGGACCAAATAGTGCAAGACATGAAAACAGTCAATAAAGTCATTTCTTCAAGAGGTTGGGATATAAATTTAGGCAATGTCAGGTTATGCAGTCTGAGTTGAACTTACATGCAAGTTACAGTATACGCCCCAAAATGTACTTCTTGTATCTCAGTTGATTTTTGTGTGAGCATCAGTGTTCAAAGTATGCACACGATACAGCACTTCACAGCTTGTGATAGAACTCAGCTGGTTAATGTATGAGGCATTTCCATTCGCCTTCTGATGAAAGCCCAGCTTTGAATATATTTGCAGTTAGTAGAGTTATTTATCAGGACAAAAGACAGCTCCACCACTAGTCCTTTTTTTTGTTCTTCAATAAATGGAATAGCTACACTGCTCAGCTCACATTCTCTATGCTGGGAGAACTGTTCACAAATCCAGATAAAGAAAATACGACATGGAATTTTTTTAAAATTCATATAATGTCCTTCCAGTTTTTACAGAATCTGGGAGGAGCTGACATGGTATTCATTTCTTGGCCAGAGAAAATGGCAAGGGTTTTGTGAATTAGAATCTTGATCATTGAAGGGATGTACATTTTTTGTAACAGAATTCGTTTTTTATTGTGTTTCCAATATATTTTTCTGCACTGTCACATTCAGGGGCAATAAACATTTGTATTATACAAAAACAAAACAGTTATTGTGAAGTTATTGAAACACATGTTGGGGTTATGTTGTGTGTACATATTGTGTGGTTAATAAAGGCAGTACCATTGCGGTTCATCATTGCATATACAATGTGCAAATTGTGAAGAAGAAAAGGGGAGGATGGGGGAGGCATTTCTCAAAGTTGTGCACACGCATACACACGCAACACATGCACACACAGGAATCATCTTCACCATACAGTTTAGTTTGGTCTACACAGCATTTAGATGCAATATTCCTGAATTTTCTTATGGTACCATTTAACAACAAACAAGTTTGCAAGCGAAATTATGATGAGAATACACTGTATTCTCCTATATAATTGTGAAAAATGCCAATGGCTTAGTACCCCTTTCATTTTCTTATAGTCTAGAGCAAGCTAAGTTGACGTTGTTGTCCCGATGCTATGACTACCATAGAATATGTTTGTTGGATAAGGCTTTGATAACTAGTTAGAAGGCTACTACAGATTCCTGGCCTTTGGGCTACTACTTGATTCTGGTGTTAGACTAAGGTTGTTTAATTAGGACATAATTGATAAAAACACATCGTGGAAGGCATTGGTTTGGGCAGGGGAATCGGGCTGATTAAGACCACACCTACTGTTGTACACTGGTGATCCCTGTTAGCCATTTATCATATAAACGTCTCTGATCTCTCAATAGGTGCCTGGAACAAGGACACTGCTGACATCTCACAGACAGAGAAAAAGAGAGAGAGGTAACAAAGCTGAAAAGCTGGCAGGTTTTTGCCGAAAGATGTGGCCTATTTGTCTTAGTTTATTTTTATAATTTTTTTTTTCTAGTACCAGAACCCGTGAAGGCGATGGGAAAGCACGTTTTACTTTATTTTATTACCGGGAGTGTGTGCGTGCATTCTCTCTATCTACTTCACCTCATTCGAGGAATAAAAAAAGGTTGCAAGACCGAAATAACTGTTTTCCCTGTGTCTTGCTGTCTTCCCAGGAGTTTACTGTCGCTGTGTGTGACACACATCAATAAGAATAAATGGCAAGAACAATGGCATCGAAAAAGCAAATGTCTAAAAGGATAGGTTACGCTGAGCAGTGATGATGGCCATGAACATCCTAACTTTTGAACTGTAGCCTAGATTTTAATTATGGCATACAGTTTATAATGTATAAACTTTTATTTGTTGTTTGGAATGTATTAAAACACATGTTCAGAATGAGAGACAACTATAGGAGGGGGGGGGGGGGGGGTAATTGCATCCCAATTGGTCAAGCAGAGGACGGGATGACATGTGCAGTGGCGGCAGGTAAATCCCCTCTTTATATACGGTATATATAGTTCCCTCCACTATTATTAGCACCCCTGGTAAAGATGAGTAAAAAGAGTTATAAAAAATTCACCGTTTGGTGAATTAGCTTAATGTCACACTGAAAAAATTGGAAAAATCCAACCTTTAATTGAAGTTAATTTATTATGAGAAAAAAGAAATCCTTCATCAAGAATTTTTTTTTTTTAACAAAACCACATGTGCCACAATTATTGGCACCCCTGCATTTATATATATAATAAAGTAATCATTTTTAATATTTGGTCGCATATCCTTTGCATGCCATGACTCCCTGATGTCTGCTACCAAACAACATCAAAAGACTCTTAATATCTTATTTTCTGGTACTCTTACAAGCGATACTATAACGTCTATAATGTCTTTGAATGGATCTCTATGAGAATTGGGGGGTGGGACTAGATTTAGCTGTAAATTATGCTGGAACAGTATGGAATACATGGTTGGTAAAATGGCTCTAAGTCATCAAGGGTCTGAGGTATCAAACGAGCGTAAGTTTGTTTCCAGTTTTGGTAGGTACTGTATACGAGCGCAGGCAGTGCGCGAGCTACGAAAATTTTGCACTAATTTGAGAGCAAATATTGTTTTTGAGCTACAAAAAGAGCATCAAACGATCCCGATGACTGTTTCTTTAATTAACCTGATTGTGCATTTGGCCTACATATGCACTTGCTGCATACAAATTGAAAACAAATTTGATCGTGTCATTACTAACGTTAGCAGTTGTGCTATCTAACGTCATTAGAGTTGTTAGCTTGCTAGCTAACGTTAGCTTACTAAAGTTTGCGCGCTCGATCGCATTACGACCAATAAAGTAACACTTAAACATCGTAATGCATCCATATTAACGGTATGCATCACAAACATATACTGGTGATTCTTCAATTAAGGGAGTTTTTCTGTCCCCAGGGTAGATTTTCAAGAAAAAATATTTTTTTATAAAAAACAATTATTGTATTTGTTAGGGTTAGGTTGTAGTAGCTATGAAAAAAATAATTGTGTCTCAATGATGACATTTTAATACTTTTTCGATGTGTTGAAAATTCAAATGTGCCAGAATTTCACTGTTTTGGGCTTGTCCCCAACCCAGACTTTTTGACATCCTCTCTATAATAAAGTAATAAAAAGTGTTAAATTCAGTAAAACTTTACTTTGCATTTCCTCATAACAACTTAAAATACATTTTTCAAATTCATATAGTTTATATTTGTTCAATTTGCAATTTTTTTATAGTTAAATATTGCTGTCCCTTATACATCTGTCATTACCATCACGCCCAACATTTTAGAGAGCAATAAAGTTTTTACAAACAGTTACTTACATTGTTGCATGCAAATTAGATGTACCAGAGGAACATTCAGAGACATGAGGCAGAAGCCTGATTTTTTGATGCCCACATATGTAAGTAATTTGAAGTTTTATACATCCTGATCTGAGAATATGTTTATTAGGCGTCATTACCAAACAAGTTACTATTTGAGTATTTTAATTCAGTAATAGTAAATTTCACTTTATTTACATATATTCAGAGTACACTGTATGCTAGCTAACCAGTTAGCTCAGCAAGTCCAAAACCTAGCTAACTTTTCCCTCCAAAACTGAAAATTGTCATTGCCATCACGTGTCATTTTGTATTAAAATCAGTGTTTTGTTTTTGTGATGGTAATGACATTTTGCTGTGAGAACTTTGAAAAAAGCATCATAATATCAAAATTAATGAAGTACAATCAAAGCTATGCTAAGATCTTTGTTCCAGACCAATTAATAAACATTTTGAAATAGAAAAAACAGAGTTTAAAGAATATTATTTTTTTTAAATTCCAAAAGTCAAAAGTGCCCCGAATTGAAGAATCACCCATATACATCATTAATAAACAGTAGTAAGTGGCTACATTCAGAATTCAGAATTTTCACTCTGCAATTTTTGGTAGGGACATGTCCCTAGTGTCCCTACTAAAAACTACGCCTATGGTTCCAGCATAATCTACAGCTAAATCTAGTCCCACCCCCCCCAATTCCCATAGAGATCCATTAAAATGCAGAGACGTTATAGTATGGCTTGTAAGAGTACCTGAGTACTTGTAAGAGTCTTTTGATGTCTTTTGACATTACATTACAGGCATTTAGCAGACTCTCTTATCCAGAGCAACTTACTCGCATTTTTTTTAATACATATTATCCATTTATACAGCTGGATAAATACTGAAGCAATTCAGGTTAAGTACCTTGCTCAAGGGTCCAACGGCAGTGTCCTACCTGGGAATCGAACCTGCAACCTTTCGGTTACAAAGCCAGTTCCTTAACCATTATACTACACTCTCACCCTTTTAAAACCCTTTTGACATCAGGAAGTCATGGCATGCAAAGGATATGCAATGACATATTACAAATTATTTCTTTATTTTATATATAAATGCAGGGGTGCCAATAATTGTCTTAAAAATAATAATTTCTTGATAATGGATTTTTTTTTCTAGTAATACATTTCATTCAATTAAAGGTTGGATTTTTCAAATTTTTTCAGTGTGACATTAAGTTAATTCACCCAACGTTGAATTTTTTAAAACCCTTTTTACTCATCTTTACCGGGGGTGCCAATAATAGTGGAGGGCACTGTATATACATACCCCCCCCCCCCCCAAGTCTTTTCAATTATTTCTGTGCCTCTTCCTTGTTATAGTGGGATGCCCATGAATCCTTTGCACTGTTAGTTCAGAGTAATGCCTTTTTGTCACTTTACAGAGCTGATGAATGTTTCAAGGATCACACCCGGACATTTAATCACGACAGATGTCTTCTCAGGGGCTGATGCAACCTTGAGTCCCTTTGTTTAAACATTTCTCACTCAAGCTGCTCTTTAAAACAATGTATTTCATTTTTCATGCAACAGGGGCTGACAGCAGTTGGAAGTGTGGAGTGCTTCACACACAACGCTAGTCCCGTGGGACCATCACGTGTTTTTCCAACGTTTATTTTTGTGGGATAATAATACATAATAAACACACATACCCAAACCCAGGATCACTTATAAAACATAGAAAATGCATGCCATGTTAAAGAAAAAAAATTCAACAACATAAATGAACAACAGTACTGTTTATAAAAAGTAAAAGAAGAAGGGAAACTGAAGACTTATGCTGAGACTAATTCCCACCAGGAAGGTTATGGTGGAGTGCGAAATCTGCATATTGGGACAGTATGCTGACAGTATCTAAAAGAGCCACTCACACCCTTAGCATTAGCATTTGAAGGCTAGAATGTAAGAGTTTTTAACATGTAATCTCAAGAGTCTGGAGCTGGATCCATTTGACATCCTACACATGAATGTTCATGTCATTAGCTTAACCAAGGCCCAGCGACATGAATAGGCTAGTCAGTGTGTGCCATTCATATTGCACATATATCAGTGAGTTTTGCATGATTGAAGTGTTTTTTTTCAAATCGGTAAAAATGGACAGACACTGGATTTTAAAGAATACTATTTAAATTCCATTAGGACTGTGCCGATGAAAAAAGGGAAATAAGACTTTGCAGTATTTTCAAAACTGGGGGAGTTCGGTAAATGGACTTAAATAATTATTGCACAAGGTACAATGCAACATTTACGTGATCTTTAAAAACAAATCTCCTTTATAATTTGTTTTATGTCATTGCATTGCCTGTGGTTTGTGCTGAAAACAGTAGTAATGAGAGGACACTGTGTTGAAGGTGAATTCCCTTACAGTATCCATGGCTTCTTTAGCATTCTTCTTGTGCATAGATACCAGTTTAAGCTAAAACAACAGTAAAGGATAAGAAGTGTTATATCCAATATCCTCCATGGGAAATATCTCTATAGAAACGGGGCCTTGAGACACTAAGATAACCTGCATCGTTTCATTACTAAGTAATGAAATGATGCTTATGGCATGCACTGAGAACCACGATCAGTCTAATACAATTCTCTGTGTTTTGCAATCCGAGGCACGCTATTTATTAGATATATGCTTTGTACTTTCATTTAAATAATTGTAGGATACGAAGTAAGCAGCCTTTTGAATTCTAAATGGGTTGTTGTTAATTCAATCAAACCTCACTCGCTGTCACTCACGGGAAAGAGACAACCATTTTGCATCTTAATAAATGTACAAAAAGTACACTTTTGAAAATTATAAAAATTAAGTTTAGATCTTTGAGTATCTAATTTTCTCTGATCTTTTTCTTTTAATAGTATTTAACATATATAACAAACTTACTTGATTGTTTTAATCCAACCATGTGTACCAGCATCATTATACAATTCACAGTTTGCTAAACACCATTCTTGGAAATGACTGGCTTGTTTAACAAACTATTGTGTCTAATTTCCTGTGTGAAGCTCATCTTTTTATGAGACTTTTGTTGTAAAAGCATTGTGCATAATGTATCTCATAATGTCACTTGGCTGATAAAATTCTCTGAGCATAATTTGGCATTCTACTATTTCTTTCAAAATGAGTACACTTAACTAGGCAGAAATGTTTTATCGCTTTTAAAAAATGCAGCCAAATGACTGCAAATGATTATGATGTGTATGCACACTTAGCTAGCTATTGCAAATAACTAGCTGCCTGAAGTTAGGTTGTAGTTTGAAATTCTGCTTTATCAAGAAAGAATCTGAGTAGGTTTGTTTTGCTGGCTTGGCTAAGCTTCCATTATGCCACCGCTTCAGTAGCTTGTTTGCTCTGTCGGAATGGCGGCCACTTTTATTTTTTCCCCATTGTAATCACCATGGCAAAGTATATTGTTACGTGATGATCTTCCTACTCTAAGTCAATTTATGTGTTGTACCAGTCTAGAGATGAGAGTCATAACACTTGTGCTTTTCAGCATCACCATACCCCAGGGCTAACAGCATATGGTTAACACAGACTGTGAGGAATCCATTTATTGGAGCAAAACCAGAGTATTGTAGTTAGTAAATGGAAGTCTCAATTGTTGGTTTTGGAACCATTGAGCATAATTAACATTCTGCCTTAAATGTGTTTCCAAAAACACCTCTAGTGGTGTAGCTGACTTAGGTATTTAAGAGTTTGCTATTTCACAACCAAGTGGACACCCAGTCTAACACTTCTCAGAGAGCTCACTTGGGGATGAGGGTGGAGGGAACATGTAAGTGGCTTTGGGTGCAGTCATTTCTGCTCCAGCCAAACAGTATTATCCCACATTATGCCGACGCTTCCCGCACTTTGATTGGTTATTGGTTAGGGAGGGGACAGTTCCCCTTCTCTCTTCACAATTAGCTGAAACAGTTGCAAAGTGGCAATTTGTGCCGTCGGTATTTTAAATCACTGTCAGGGGGGTTGTATTAGTGCCCACGGAATTAATTAGTTTCAAAGCTCTCCATGATTGCTCCCTTCCTTAGTGACACATTAGCCCGGAGAATTTAGTGAGTCAGAGATTCGATCCAGACGATTAACTCGACTTGCTTTCCAGCAATTCCACCTGCTCTCAGGGATATGTGATCAGATTCGCTTGGGACCTGGGCAAGTCAGACCTTGGGTGTTGTTGATTGATGGCAGCCTTGGATTTAGAGGAGATTCCCTCAAGAGTTTTTGACGGGAGTAAAGAGGCTCCGTGACCGATAGGCTCTGTGAATGACATGGATCCGGTTTATTGAGGCCTGAGGTTGACGGAAGGGTTGTTGTTTAAATCTGGCCGCTCCTTTCTAGCACCCAAAAGGGAAACCGAGGAAGTGAACCATGCAGGCTTTCTACCCGTTTACGGGTGTGCGACGGTCTCGTCTCTTCCTGAGAGAATTATTGGAATGCACATATCAAACTGTTAAATCGGTGACAAGCTGTGCCCTGCCTTTTTCGCTTTGTGCAAACATGTCTGACGACTGATTTGAGAGGATGGTAGGTGTCGTCTCTCAGCTGACAAACAGCTGAGCTGATGCTATCGCATAAATCCGACAGGGCCGTCCATTACGGATATTATATTTCAGGAATTGTCATGCACGTACTGCCAGCGCAGAAAGATTGATCAAAGCTATAAATTCCCTTTGACAATGCCCTTATCTGATCGGACAGAACTGTGTGTCATGGAATTAACTTCCTGTCCTGACCAGGCAATGTGCACCCAGTCCCAAAAGAAGGAACTCTCTTTCTGTTCCCTTCCTAGTCTTAGAAATTAATCCGTTCTACCCGTCAGCATGCTCCTGGACAACATCACATTCTTTCTGTTACATATAGTTTGGCAATGAATACCATCCATCCATCCATTATCTAACCCGCTTATTCCTGGTCAGGGTCGCGGGGGGCTGGAGCCTATCCCAGCATGCATTGGGCAAGAGGAAGGAATACACCCAGTACAGGTCGCCAATCTACCAATCTATTGCAGGGCACACACACCATTCACTCACACACTCATACATATGGGCAATTTAGAGTCTCCAATTAGCCTAACCTGCATGTCTTCTAACTGGGAGGAAACCGGAGTACCCGAAGGAAACCCACACAGACACAGGGAGAACATGCAAAACCTCTGCCGGGATTTTAACTCCTTCTTACTGTGAGGCGACAGTGAATACATTTAGTTAAAAAAAACTTTTTAAAAACTCAAAACAAATGCGGAGTGTGAATATCAGCCTATGATGGGCTTTGTTTTTGTCATTAATAATGCCTTATCACTTAGCTAGATGTATTATAACACACAGAGAGCGATTTACTAAGACCTTTTAGCACATGCAAACCTAATAACACAACCAATGATTGGTGCAAAACAAATACCATGACTAATCATTGGTGATGTTATTGGTTTTGCCTGTGCTAAAATGTTTCGCACATGGTAAAGGTCTCAGTAAATCAAGCCCAGAATCTGTAATCCTACCGTGCATGGTTTTTAATAATTAATAGTCGCCACCCTTCAGATGAGAAAGAACATAATAATTATATAATAATAATTGCGTGCATGCAAAATATGCACCAGTATCGGAGTCATGTTTTATTTCCGAATGGTGTGAAAAAATATTAAGCTGTGGCTCAAAGGCTATATTGCATTTGCATTATGCTGACAGTGTTTTATAATTGCCCAGTACGCCAAGCCCTTTATGATGACTGGAATTTTAACAAGGTTGGGGATGGCTATCTATGTAGTTCCTGAGAAAGTTATATAACAATTCCAAATGTCCTCTGCTCCAAGGTGTGTGTGTGCGCGTGCGCGTGAGTATGTGCGTGTGTACGTGGTGTGGAAGGCGGACTGGAAGGAAGATCAAGTTCTCAGAATTAGGAAGCAATCTGTCAAGTTCCTTCAGGGGCTAGAATTAAGAACAGGGATCAAGATGGATCTGAAGTGGGGACGACTATCACAGTTAATGTCCACAGCCAGAGCACAAGAGGCCAAATGAGCTCAGCCACTGTGCTACAGCCTTCTGCCACTGCCAACCTAAAGGTCAGGAAGGTAATAGAGGACTAGGAGGGGTAAATAAGGAGGGTGGAATAGAATTAATATTGGCGACTGTGAAACCCTGAGCAGTATTTACCACACAGCCACCGGGATTCTGCTACTAAACACAGCCTGACTTTGTGATAGAGCACTATTGGGACAAATGGTGTAGAGCAGTGATCTCAAACGATGATGTTGATGTGGCCCTGCGCTTATGTGCTTGATTTAAATCATTGATTGGTTAAGGAGACTGCACACATTGTATTTCCAAGGCCTAAGTTGGCTGCTGGTTGAAAGGAAATTACAAAAGTGAACAGAGACTGTGGCCCTCCAGGACTGGAGATTGAGGCCTCTGGTGGAGATTAAGGACTGTAGAATGAGGCAGCACAAGCCACAGGCAGGGGAGTAGTTTAACAACATGTCGTGAAACCAATAGTTTAATTACATTTTGCAGCAGTTGGCTGGTAGTTCAACTACATTCAAATGTGCGTAGTGGTTGTAGTAGTTAAATACTTTTTTTGTCATTTTGAGCTGTAGTTAACTGCAGTAACTACTGCTAGTTTTTGGCCCTAAAGTATTTTTTTTTTTACAAACCCCTTTGACCAAATACTGCCTCCTCTCTCTCTTTTACCTCTAATCTGATTGGTCAACAGTCAACTGCCAATTGCCACACATTGCTGGTTTTCCCCACTGAGCTGTATAGTGGTTTTTCCCCATGCGCAAGAAGAAGGCATTGCTCACGTGTGCGTCATGTCCGGGAAACAACCATGGCCCAATTTATTAAGCAAATACTTCACACTAACAATCTCAACAGAAAAAAATATTTTAAAGTGTGAGCTTTGAAAGCTAAAAATGCAAACCATCTCCACCGCAAAGACAACAAACACTAACCTAAGAACCCATATAAAGGTCAGCATTAGCATACGGCCAATTTAAAAAATGAAATGTAGATAAGATAAAAGATTCTGCTCTGGCAACCTGAGCGGTCTCGTGTTTGTACTATTGTCATGCCCTTGTTTGTAAAAGGTTCAAGATAACAGAATTTAATAAAGTAGTAAAAAGAGAATGCTGCCTTGGCTTAAAATAGTGCAAAAGTGAAAATGTTCTCATTGCGAGGTGGGGTTTGTATCCATATAGAAAAAAAATTATATTAGTAGGCCGACTCTCCAGTGAAACAAAGATTTAAAAACCTTTTTTATTTGGCTATATCTTAATATAAAAGTGCACCAATGTGTGTCAGCAACACATGCCTTCATCAGGGTATCAGGGTACCCTGATAAAGGTATGTGTTGCAGGGAGCCCTGATGAAGGAACGTGCTGCTGACACACATTGGTGCACTTTTCTATTATGATATAGCCCAAAAATAAAGGATTCAACTTTTTTCACTAGAGATTGAGTGCCTTGGAGTATTGTAATGCTGTCTGCCTACTCATTTTAGTTTCCTCTATAAAATATTTTTTTGTCAGCAGAAAAGACTGACCCACAGTATGTTTGGTATTTTTATAAAACTCAACTGATTATGCCTTCACGGGTCACTTAATTTTGTATTGTTTTTGTTATAATACAAATTTGTCTTACATTTTGAAGTTTATGATACTTTTTACATGGTAGTTTGAACTACATTTCAAATTGTAGTAATTGTAGGTTTGCAAGCTATTAGGGTAGCTTTGCTGTAGTTCAACTCCTTTCTGAGTGAAGTACTTGGTATTTTGTACAACTACACTTTCAGATAAATTTCCCCAACACTGCTGACAGGTAGTAGATTGGAAATATTTCCCCCCCCTGCATTTTGTTAATTTAAATCATCACGCCAGAGCAATTCACCACTGGGTGAATCAATTTTTTTCCCCCTGAGGAATAAGAAGGAAAAATAAGACAACAACAGCATCAACAAACTTTGTTGAAAAGTTGACAGCAAAACTGACAAAAATAAAAATGACAAACTTGACACTGAGAGGTAAAAACAGATAATATGGAGGCACAGGGAATAGAAACACATTTTTTATGAATATATATATATATATATTGTGACATAAACAAAGCTGTGACTTAAAATATGTTCATCGCTAACAGGATTTGGAGTACTGTGAGGTGAAACACAAAGGAAATGGGATTCTAATCCGTCATAATGTGAAGCGATGAGGAAACAGACTAGAAAAGCATGGCAAATTAATCAATACATCAGGAGCTGACAGTGCTAGGAGTTCAAAACCTATAGCCATTTATAGAGTAAAGAGCTTACTGGGTCTGCTGAGAACATCAAAAATTAAACACTGTCCGTGCTTATTGTATGGGGTTTAATTCCGATAGAAGTAACAGTCATGGATTAATTTTCAAACGAATACAGCCTGACAGCCACGTTTAGCCTAATTTAACTGCAAGTGTTACAATGCCACATTGAATAGGAAGTTTGCAACTTGTTCAGTGATTTCAATTTCTGCTAGTAATTACAGAGATTTTTTTTTTTTTTGCTATAGAACCATGTGGAGCTGTTGCTTTTTCCGATACGTTGGTGTCCCGATTTTTGCAAATGTTGACTCCAATGAGGTCTGAAGCATAGCGTCATTGGACACTACGGCCACAATTTAATCAAAGATCCCTCCTTAACTTTTACTCACAAGGGCAACTGTTTTTCAAAAGGAATATGTGGATTGTGTTTGAACTGAAAAAAATAACACTTGCATTTATTAGTAGTCAAGCTTAAGGGCAAGTATTGATTGAATCCAGGCCTGCATCTACAGTGCACTCTCTACTTATATTTAAGTGTTTAATTAAAGCAGTAATGCTAGACTCAATCTTGCTCTCTGCTATTGTTGAGTGTTGGTAGTTTCTGCTATTAAACGTTTGGATAACAAAAACTGGACACAGCAAGAACACCTGCTCAATGAGACTATTGTACCTTCTGAATCAACCAAACTAACCATTTAAAAAGCATAACTGGTAGATCCACTTCTGTATTGGGTGTCCTTCAGCCAAACCTTTCTTGCTCTCTTACTCTTAATCTTCAGCCACTCGTTACAACTGGTGCAGTTTGTTATCGATGTTGTGATTCATTCCCTTGCAGTGCACTGCTTATGTCTGAAGTTACAGTGGGGTGAACAAATTTGGGCACCCCAGGTCAAAATGCTTTTTACAATTCAAATCTACAGTAAGTGAACAGAAGCTAACCTGGGGCTCGTTTCACAAAAGCGATTTGCAAGGATTTTCACTCGCAGATCACAATTTCTTGTCAAAACGCGTTTCACAAAAATGCATAGCATGCGCATCGCTCGCAAATCGCAAATGAAAGTACGACGACTACAGGCTGCTCGCAAAACATTTTTTCCTCGCAAGTATGCCGTTTCTTTTGATTGTGCGGAGACGGAGGCAGAATCTTCTCTGTGATCCCTTCCACCGTTTAGATAACTACGGAGATTAGTTCTGAGAAAGATATCACTTACAAAAACGTAGTAGCCTACATAAAAGTTCATTTTAAAATCTATAAGTACATCAGGTTTATTTTAAAGTAGACCATATTTTACGTAGACAACTTTATAAAACTAAATAGGCCTATGCATTTAAAGTATTTCCAGTATGTATGTATTCCCTGGAACTAAACGATAAGTAGCTATAGGCTACTACCATTTATTAACTATACTTCTAAACTACTTCTAAACTTGCAGGCTACTTGAAACCGCTTCTGCAAATTAAAATGAAAGTGCACTTTAAGTAGCCTGGCTACACTGTCTGGGATTTAGTTCAGAAAAAGTGTAAAGACATAGGCCTTACACTAATATGTAACAGAGAACGGTCCTACCTGTCTCGCTTCAAATAGTGACAGCTCTGCGCTTCCTGGCACCCGGCAGCTTTCTCTGGGTTGTCGGACATCGGACAGTGTTATGGAATAAGCAACGAAACGTCAAATTCGTCCGTAAAGTGACGACAGCACTACGCTTTGAAAATAGCCTACTGATTTCATTCAGCCCGGAACACAGACGTCAAGTGAAAGGAGACGTTTACGCCTACTGCGAAGACCTAATAGTTAAAATAAAATTAATATTTAAAATTAAATTTTTATATTAGCCTACAACGCGTAATTCCAATTTAATCTTACCGCAAGGTGAATTTTTCAACCCACCCCACCGTCTTCCCCAGGATACCACTTGCAACCTTGGCTACACCCGTGGCCAGCCCACACAGAACGAAGGGCAATACAATACTGCTATGTATCCTTAATGTTCAGCAGATGATGCTGATTAAATTTTTTTCTGAAGGGCAAATGTGAATTGTGCTTTGGCCATTAACATAGTCTTAATATTATATTTTTATATTATAACGTTGGATTAAAGTCAGACACGATAAATTGTAAAATAATTTCGGTTATTACAAGTATTTTGAACATTTTACAGACAGTAAAGTACCCTGCAATCGATAGCGCCATCTTTAGTTTGCGTTTTGGGATAATTGACAGTTCGATACAAAAAACGAGGCAGGGGGATGAGAACAACTGTAGATTTACGGATTTCCTATATGAACGCACTTAGCGACATGCGTTCGTGGCTTGCAATTGCGATTTATACGTGAAACACTCCAAAAAGTGCAGGAGAAATTGATCACAAAGTTCTAAATGTTACAAAGTTAAACATGACACATTTCTTCAAATTTTAAAGATTTACTTTTTACATTTTTTAAATATTAAAATAAATAAAACGGCCCTGTGCAAAAGTTTGGGAACCCTGTCAGTTGATACTTTGTAACTCCTCCTCAGGCAGCTATAATAGCTTGCAAACTAGTCATCTAAGCTTTTGGAATTTTTCCCCATTCTTCCTGGCAGAACACCTCTAGCTCAGAAATATTCTTCAGCCTTCTTGCATGCACGGCATGTTTGAGATCTCCACAGATTTTCAATAATAAAATAAGTCTGTGGACTGTGGTGGCCATTCCAAAATCTTCATCCATCTTTCCTGGAGGTACATCATGGTTGATTTCAAGGTATGCTTTAGATCATTGTCTTGCTGGAATACCCAGCCTCTCTTCAACTTCAATGTCTGGACTGAGCCTTGAACATTGGCCTCTATAATTTCTTGATATTTGGTGGAATCCATTCTTCCTTCCACCCGCACAATATTTCCTGTGCCCCCCACTGCCACACAACCCCAAAGCATAATGGATCCATCTCCATGCTTAACAGTTGGCATGGTGTTCTTCTCTACAAATGTTTCACCATTTTTTCTCCAAACATACCTTCTTTGATTGTTCCAAAATGCTTCAGGCTTCTCAAGGTTTTCTTTTGCATACTTCAGATGTTTTAAGGCTTCTTTCTGGCAACTCTGCCATGTAGGTTTTTGTTGTTTAAAGTATGTTGTATTGTGGTCATGTGAACAACTAGGCCTGCGTCGGCTACTCTTTTTTGCAGCTCTTTTGCAGTTTTCTGAGCATTTCTCACAGGTCTCCCAGGTCTCGGGCCATTCTATCTCAAATTGTTCTTGGTCTTTCAGATCTTGCCTTGACTTCAATTGTTCCATTTATCTTCCATTATCTGACGATGTTTCTGACAGTGAAAATATGTAGTTTGAAACATTGAGAGAATTTTGTTTAGCCTTTGCCTTGTTGGTGGAAGTGATTCTGACATCCTTGGACATCTATTTCGAGGAACCCATAGTTGTTAACACCAGACAGAACAGCTAGATGCTTTAGAAGGCATGGAATTACTTCAGAATAAATAGTTCAGCCCTCGGGGCACATGTATAAAACTGTGAATAAAAAAATACACTAAAAGAACATTCAGAGTGAAAAATGCAAGTTTAGCATTTTCTACCTCTGCCTTTCTGTCACGGTGTTGCCATATCACACGGACTCCAAACATTGTGAACGTATGGTGTCCGTGCAGAGGTATGCAGATTCTCACAGCACGTGTTATATTATACATTATTCTGTGTGGAAACTCGCTTACGCGGCTCTCTGAGGGCATTTTTCTGCTCAGCACTGTTTATACATGTGGCCCCTGGAATTATATTCACCAGACCCATTTAAGCCCTAACGAGTAAATCACCTGGGCCTTAGTAATCTTGAAGTAATTTAAAAAAATAAGTAAGAATAATCCAAAAGGGTTCCCAAACTTTTGCACAGGGCCTTTTTCCATTTTTTTTTTTTTTTTAAACTAAAAAAAATGTATAAAGTAATTTTTGCACCCCACTGTGCATCTGCTACAACATTGGACTTTGTGTATGGTGTGTTACAATCAGTTTGTCTGACTTCCCCTCTTAGCGCTACATTTGCACACCCTCTGGATAGGAACATCTGCCAAATAAATGCATGTAACGTAAACATTACTACACAACATATTGTGTTCATTCCCCAACTACAGAAATAGCACCCAAAGCAAATACAAAACAGGACAATCTTTACTTTCAATCCTATGCCTTTCATTCCAGTGTTAAGGGTTTTCAGGGTGGATTATGGATGTGGATTTAAGTGGATTTTTGATGTGATCAATATCAGAGTGTGAAGGGGGGGAGGTAGGCTAGAGGGGGTTACAGAAGATGAACGGGAGGTGGGAGTGAGGGTAGGAGAGAAGGTGACCTCAAGGTCATAGCTCAACTGTAATTGTACTGAGACATTCATGATTTGTAAACTGTGTGACAACAGCAGCAAAAACAGGAACAATTATGATAACAGCAAATAAAAGTCAGTAATATACAGTCAAGCCGGAAAGTCTGCACACCCCTTTCACCTTCTCCACATTTTATGACGTTACAGACTTATACTACAATAGATTGAGTTAATTTTTTGCCTCAAACATCAAACACACAATAGCCAATAATGACGAAGTGAAAACAAGTTTTTAGTTTTTATTTAAAAATGTTATTTTACTGACAAAAATAGGTTATTTAGGGTTACATATCTGTACACACCCTTAGACTAATACTTGGTTGCTGCACTTTTGGCAGCAATTACAGCTTCAAGGCGTCTTGGGAAAGAAGCTACGAGCTTGGCACACTTGTTTCTGGACATTTTTGCCCATTCCTCTTGGCATATCCTTGCAAGCTCCGTCAGGTTGGATGGGGAGCGTCGGTACACAGCCAGTTTCAGCTCTTTCCACAGATGTTCAATTGGATTCAGGTCTGGGCTCTGGCTGGGCCACTCAAGGACATGCACAGACTCTCTCCGAAGCCACTCCTTTGTTCTCTTGGCTGTGTGCTTCGGGTCGTTGTCATGTTGGAAGGTAAACCTTCGCCCCAGTCTGAGGTCCAGAGCGCTCTGGAGCAGGTTTTCTTCAAGGATCTCAGTGTACTTAGCTGAATTCATCTTTCCCTCTATCAGGACTAGCCGCCCCGTTCCCGCTGCTGAAAAACATCCCCACATCATGATGCTGCCACCGCCATGCTTCACTGTAGGGATGGTATTAGCCAGGTGATGAGCGGTGCCTCGTTTCCTCCAGACGTGATGCTTGGTATTCAGGCCAAAAAGTTCAATTTGGGTTTCATCAGACCAGAGAATCTTGATTCTCATGGTTTGAGAGTCCTCTAAGTGCCTTTTGGCAAACTCCAAGCGGGCTGTGATGTGCCTTTTACTAAGGAGGGGCTTCCGTCTGGCCACTCTACCATAAAGGCCTGATTGGTGGAGTGCTGCCTGGATGGTTGATCTTCTGAAAGGTTCTCCCATCTCCACAAGGATACGCTGGAGCTCTGTCAGAGTGACCCTCGGGTTCCTGCTCACCTCCCTGGCCAAGGCCCGTCTTCCCCGATTGCTCAGATTGGCCGGGCGGCCAGGTCTAGGAAGATTCTTGGTGGTTCCAAACTTCTTCTATTTACGAATGATGGTGGCCACTGGGCTCTTTGGGACTAGTAAAGCTGCAGAGATTTTTCCGTACCCTTCTCCAGATCTATGCCTTAACACAATCCTGTTTCTGAGGTCTGCAGATAATTCCTTTGACCCCATGGCTTGGAGTTTGCTCTGACATGCACTGTCAACTGTGGGACCTTATATAGGCAGATGTTGGCAAACCCCAATCATGTCCATTCAATTGAATTTATCACAGGTGGACTCCAATTAAGTTGTAGAAACATCTTAAGCAGTATCAGTGGAAACAAAATGCACCTCAGCTCACTTTTGATTGTCATATCAAAGGGTGTGCACACTTGTGTACATATGATATTTTACATTTAGATTTTTAATAAATTAGCACAAATGTTTAAAAACCTGTTTTCACTTCATCATTATGGGCTATTTTGTGTAGAATCTTGAGACTGAACTCAATCTATTGTAGAATATGTCTGTAATGTAATAAAACGTGGAGAAGGTGAAAGGGGTGTGCAGACTTTCCGGCTTGACTGTGTATATATATATATATATATATATATATATATATATATACATGTATATAGTTCTTCTTTTAGGACATTTGGGGAAGTGGATTTGAATCCAGAGTGGACCGACCCCGTTGTGCTCCCGAGTAAGTTAATTCACTGAATTGTTTGAGAGAGAAAAAATGTATATAAATAAAGATAAAAGCCTGCTGTGTGAAGGTTGCGTGTGAAAGATTAAAACTGTGAGGCATGCTCAAGGATTAGAGCATTATGCTATGGACACAACCGGCTCTGCGTTTTGGGAGGAGGGCTGATAGCATTTGCTTTGACTCAAGCCGTCACCAGGCATTCCAGCCACGGCCAATTTGGAAACGGCTCAATCCATCCTATTCTGTATTTGCCTAATGTCCCTTTTTGGCAAAACACATCCATAGCCGTGGGCTTCCTTTGATTGATTGGGACTGACAAAAAAGGTGGGCCACAGTAATCTTTTTTCTTGCGCCGCGAAGACAAATTAACATGTCGCTTACTCCCAAAACTCCGATTATTTTACGCAGCACTTTCTTCACAGATGCCGAGCCACCCTGAACTATCTCTGCTCACAGTCCTAAACTATCTCTGCTCACAGCCCTGAACTATCTCTGCTCACAGCCCTAAACTGTCTCTGCTCGCAGCCCTGAACTGTCTCTGCTCGCAGCCCTGAACTGTCTCTGCTCGCAGCCCTGAACTGTCTCTGCTCGCAGCCCTAAACTGTCTCTGCTCGCAGCCCTGAACTGTCTCTGCTCGCAGCCCTGAACTGTCTCTGCTCGTAGCCCTGAACTGTCTCTGCTCGCAGCCCTGAACTGTCTCTGCTCGTAGCCCTGAACTGTCTCTGCTCGCAGCCCTGAACTGTCTCTGCTCGCAGCCCTGAACTGTCTCTGCTCGCAGCCCTAAACGGTCCTTTCCCTATTATTTTCTTGTCCAGCAGGGGGAGCTGTATCCTTTCATTGTCAGAACTGACATCTTGCAGACAAGGAAACAGATCACGCTTCTCCTTCCCTCTGGATTGCTTAAGCAGAATCTCAGCATGGGAATTAATGCATTTTTTAGCATCCCCGTCCTCAATGTAGCATTTACATTTACTGTTTGGGACGAGAAGGGACAGAGTGAGAGTGAGAGAGAATGCCTTGTTTATAGTGCAGTATGGTCTTGAGAAGGCCAGCCACATTATTCTCTGAAACATTAATTGGGTGCCAGGCTTTGCTGTGCTGATCTAATGGAAGGCACCTCAGTTTTTCACACTTTGAGAAACACATAGATTGCGTGAAATGTAGTCAGTGGCTTTTCAGAGGCGGAAAGACTGCGTTGCAAACAAACGTTCAGGTGCCGAATTAAGAAAGTTTCAGCAAAAAACCCCGTCGTCCTTTTTTTTGTTGATGTGGAGTCATTTATTCACGGCTGACTCCTCTTCTCTCATGACTCTGCCCTGTTTTGGCTCTCCTCTCCGCTGTTTCCCATGACGACGAGCAGTCTGGCTTCGCCCGGGTCCTTTATGAAGTGATCCGTGATGAGTCGCTCACGTGGTGGCGGAGCGCGATTCCGTCATCATAGAAAATGTATTCTTCAAAGCTTCCCTGTTTAAGAGCCCTGCTCCCTCACAAGATCCGCCTTGATTCCCCTGCAATCATCCCGCTTTTATGGCAATTTCAAAATGAGTGAAATCGCAGGCGAACAAGCGCAGAACATTCTGTCAAGACTATGCACATCCTTGAGGCAGACCAGAAACTGGACTTGCAGCCAGAAGTTTTCACAATCAAATCCCATATGGGCCCACTGTGCTCTGATGAAGGCTTATTACCGCAGTGCATTGACACGCACACGTCTTTTGGGTTTGTTTGTGGGTTTTTAATCAGTTTGGACATGCCATTAAAAAATGATCAAGAGTGCCTTGAATTCATACTGATGTTGAAGGCACATTATTAGTTAGAGTTTATTTTTTTACATAGTGATGGTATTTTGTATTGATCAATACACTTGCATCTGCAAAAGAAAAAAATACCCTTCTGTGCCTGCATTCTTCCCTGAGGTTGTTTCAAGTGATAATAAGTAGAGTGTGAGCTGAAGATAAGGGCATCTTGTAAGCATGTAACAATTTAAAATGATTGGCGTTGCTCCTTCTTTCATGTATCCATAAACAGAGTGCCAGTCCATGGGAAACACTGATGGGCTTTGATTCAGATTGAGATTCTATTCATCCATGGAAATTTGCATCTGCAGCTGTGAGGTGCAACACAGGAACCCCTGAGGGGGGAGTGAGTCAGCAACTTCCTCCTCTAAGTGATAACTGATAAGTGATCTATAAGCGATTTTTTTTTTGTTGTTGTTTTTTTTTGTGCTGTGCCCTTAAAGGGGCACAATACATATAATGCCCCATTACTTTATAATGTTGGTATGGTCTTTAATGTCTCAATGCTGTGCCTAGGACTTGACTGACGCTGAAAGTGTCCACATTAATGAATGACAGAAGAGCTATTAAGGTCCAAAAATCTAATATAAAACTAACTTTACCACAGTCTGATGCTTTTTTTGTGTGAGGCTGCTTCCCTTGATGCCATTTTGTCCAAGGCTGCTTTGTCTGTGACCACTTCACCTGATGTCCAATTGCACTACACCTTATACTTCAAGACATGATAATGTTTTTCCAGAATAGCAGAAATTATGCTATTTTGTCTGATCTCTGTAAACTGATGCTGAGGTCTGAGGATGTCCTAAAATGTACGCTGTACTAAGTGCTGGGTATGTTCCCTGGTGATGCTCTGCCAGGCCTGGACTGCATCCATCTTCAGTTCCTGTTAGTTTGTGGGGCGTTTTGCCTTCAGTCTTCTCTTCAGAAAGTGAAATGCATGTTCAACTGGATGATTGATATGGCCAGTCAAGAACATTCCATTTTTTAGCCCTGGAAATCTGCTTGGTTGCTTTAGCAGTATGTTGTTATTGTCCTGTTGCAAAGTGAAGTGCCATCCAATGAGTTTTGAGACATTTGGTTGGATCTGAGCAGATACAAT
Source organism: Ilyophis sp. 1 JC-2022 (assembly GCA_022702515.1). NCBI lineage: Eukaryota > Metazoa > Chordata > Actinopteri > Anguilliformes > Synaphobranchidae > Ilyophis > Ilyophis sp. 1 JC-2022. The sequence goes on from CM040401.1 coordinate 28,624,502, forward strand.
GTTTCTGTTCACTTCAGAATTCATCCTGTTGACAGCAGCAGTCACATCTTAAAGGGGTAGTCCACCCCATGGTATTCCCACCATGCTTCACTTCGCATGATGCGTGTCCATAGCAACCACCGCAGCTGTGAAACCCTAACGTATAGCCTAACGGTATACCATAGCCTAAAGCTATGTTAGCTAGTATTTTTTTTATCTAAATTTTTTGCTGTTGCTGATGTTTTTATTTACTTGCATGTTATTATGCAAATATGGTTTGTTGCTCTGTGCCTAGGTGCACAGGTTATAGAAGAGCAAAAGAGGAAGGAGTCGTTTTTCATATCCTTCCACATAAAGACACATAAAAACAAGACATACTCATACTCAAATAAACAATGTGGATTTTTTCCAACTGTCAGCTAGGTTTTGGAGTCTAGACTAGCTAGACTAGAGCCACTTCAGCTGAAAATCACTGGGCTGTCCAACTAAAAACAACGCTTAAATAATTATATTTCAGCTATAATAACAAACAGTTATATGATTTAGCCTAAGCTAAAAATGAGCAGACATGGGATGATGTGTCATTTGCAGTGGCGTTTCTACATTAGGGGCAGGTGGGGCAGTGCCCCACCAGACCTGACGCTGTTGTGCAAGATACTCGTAACATCTAAACGTTGTTGCAAAATATATTTTATATTTAATACAAAACAGTGATTCAATCGCGAAGTTGGCATGTATAAATATAATAAACTTGACTCACACTCCTTATAGTGCTGTTTTTGAGTAGTTTCCTTGTATGTGTGTGCTCACACTGCGGACTGCGCTCCCTGTCTCTGCTGTGGGGCAGCGAAGCACTCTGCCCCACCGTTGCTAGAGAAACAACGTGAGCGTGATCTGCGTAAGCAGGGAAAACCTGCCGCAAATTATGTTGGGCGGAGGGGCAGAAATGTTTTTGCCCCTACTAATTCTGCCTAGCAACAGGTAGCGAAAAAATAACATGGGCTGATGTGACCAGGAAATAAACATCAACAAAGCCAGAGTGCTACCAAAGGCAGTACCCTCAAAGCCAGAGTGCTACCAAAGGCTGTACCCTCAAAGCCAGAGTGCTACCAAAGGCTGTACCCTCAAAGCCAGAGTGCTACCCTCTTTGGTGCTACAGTCTTGACATATTTCTGTAAGCCAATTCGGAGGTTTCTTCCAGGCATGGGTTCCCTCGCCAATTCCCAATGGGGTTTTAACATGGGGTTTTCGGATTCATGCCGAATATAAGGTCTGTGGTTAATATAAGCCTAAGAGAGTTTTCACGTTTTGTTAATAAAGATAATCTCCACAAATAAATGCACTCTTTGCGAAATGCACACATGCAACTAATATAAATTAAATATAATGTTATGCTAAAGTGAACTACATTACTACAGCAATCAGTCGCATTCCGTAAACATCACTCACCAGCATTGAACACTGAACAGTTTTTTGAGCCTGTCGTCCTCCCTCAGTCAACTATGCCCCAGCGCTTTGCAGCCTATTTTCTACCTCCTGGAGCAAAGCAACATACAGAGATGCCTGCTTATATAGGCCTACATATGCGATTTAGGCTGGTCTTTTCTGATGTCGCAGGTTGCGGTTTAAAAAAAAATCTGGGCGCTACTATTGTTCGAAGACATTATTGATAGCTAGCTTATCAATTTAGACATTAATTTAGCTATTCCACCCCCTCCCGTCAGGCGTCCACAATTGCCCTACTCTCCCGTTTGTTTGGGCGTGTTTCTGACGGGAAGGTTGATTAACTTTGTCTCCCGAATCATGTTTGGCAATGCTGGGTTAGCTAGCTTGTTAAGCTAATGATAGCTCATGGCAAGTAATTTTAACATTTAGCTAGCAAGCTAAAGATAGCTTATGGCAATTAAGTTATGAAGAAACAGCTCCTCAAATAAAAAGAGGAATGAGCAGCGATATAAAGTTGCTGAAACTGAGACACTATGAATGATATGACGTTGTCTTAGTGTTGACTAAACAATATTGGCGACAATACTGGATGTTTTTAGCCTGGATCCAGATCCCAATTCTGGCGATTAAACAAATTAAACGCAGACATGGCAATTTGTGGTCTGAATGATGCAGACAAAGAAGAAACTCCAATTCTATGTCAGTAGTTAGTCGATATTTGTTAATGATCTGTGTTAGTAGTTGCATACCTGTCAACCTATCATAAACCATGATGGAAATAGATAAATGGGTGATTGAAAACCTGTAGAAAGCTGTGTTCATTTTGGATAGTGTGACAATCCATGAGGTTTAATTTCACGGCTGTGAGACGTCAGCAAAGACAAAACCAAACATGGCTCTCATGGGTAAATAAACTGACAAATTAATCACATTATAATGCAGTCACATGGCTAAACCAATCCACCGACCGTGTTGGATTTAACAGGCAGTCGATGGTCGAAAACAGGACTGTAGGGTTGCTGCCACTATTTTTGATAAGTTTGGAGAAGTGTGATTGCCTCGCAATTTTGAAGAAGAAAAAAAACATTCCAAAGAATCTACTCTTCAAAGGGTTAAACTGCACAGGGACATAAGAGACCGCTCAGAGAAGGATGGTTTGTTTTGTGCTAGAGACCTTTAGAGATGATCAGATTTCCTAACCGAATCCCAAATGAAGGTCCGTCTCATAAGATTACGATGCTTAGTCAGTCAGCCTTTTAGGTTAAAGACCCATATCTCCTCGATCAAAGTATACAGTGTTCTTTCAATGAAATGTCTTTTATTAGGGTATTATATAAAAGGCATTGCTTTTCTTTTTGGTTTTATATAATGACATTGACACTACAAACATTTTTCAGTAGATCATTTGTCATGAAAATAAACCAGATTTAGAAACAACAATAAACAGTTTGAATTAAATGAAAGCTTAATCACGAGTCTTACTGAGAATGGAACATCTATTATTTCTGTGTACAAAAATTATATAGTATATTCAATTCATCTGGCAACAACAATATGCTTTTTTCTGTTATCCACCTTGTTTTGAGCATACACCCCTCAGCTTTAATTAAAATTCATGCACCACATAATGGTTGATGCAATGCAGTGTAATTTATTCCTGCGGACTTTGTTTATTCTTATCAAACTTAAATATCTCAATAATGGTCCTGATTAAAAATGACCACACATCATATATGACGTAAACTGAACCACATTTGTGATGTTATAGTATAACTGTTGTGAGATATTGCAAGTCTTGATCAGATTTTCAGATGTGTAGGTACCGCAAAGGGCTTTGTAAGAAAGTAATCATAAAAGCAAGCTGGCTCACTCATCTCATGTGATTAAATAGTTTATTGTACCGTTTGTGTCATTCTTCGGACTTATGCTGCCTGCTGCATAGTCATTATCAACTCATCTTACAGAACTGGCATGACATTACAATCCAAGTTCAACACAGAAAGGGAATGATGAAATACTGTGTGCGAATGTGAAAAAGTAAATGTGCATGTTATATAAAGTTAAGGAGAAAGTTGCATACTGACTAGATTTCAGGCCGGAGTTTTAAGAGTTGTTAGAGGAAATGTAGGTGGTATGAAGTTAGGAGAAAAGTATAGAATTGTCTTTATGAGTAGGGATTTTTCCCCCCAAACAAAATAGCATGTTACATGTGTTCAGAATACCCTCCAAAAGTAATGACTCTGTGATGAGTTCAGTCTTTATTCATTGGGTAGTCCATTTGTTTGATGGACTAATTATACATACTGTATTTTGATGTTTAGAGACTAACACAAACAGAACAGTTGGCAATGGTGATAAACTCCCTTTCTTATAATCTGAAGATAAAAGAGTGATTATATTACGAGTCAGTAATCATTTAAAAAGTTTGAAGTTGTTTCGTATAAGCAGTCATACGGAGGTTCTGAGTATTTGGAAATGTCCACGTTTTGATGCAGCTGGACTGTCGCCCATAGATTGATTTTCCATAAAATGAGAGCCCTTAATGCCACACTTTAGTAGGAAAACTATGCAGTGAGTCTGTTTTGACATTTCATACAGCGCTTACAATTCGTATGTACTCTATGGTACACGTTCACTGTGTTAACTGTACATGGGTCCTATGTTCTGTAAGTAGCTGCACAGTATTATTCGCCCTCCAGCTTTTTATGATTATGGTTATTACTAGGGATGTTCCTAAGGACTAATTTCCCTGACGTTTAAACGGAAGTTTATACTTAGACTAGTCGACTAGTCTAAAAGTATGAAAACACTCAGAAAACAATCAAAATTGAGCACAATTTAATCTATAAGGTTAAACATTGTCCGAAGAAATATTGCGTATATTATAAGAGCCATTTGAAACCGTTAATCACATTCTTCAATAACCAAATCGTATTTTAAATGCCGCTGAAATGTGTGGCACTTTGCGCCTTGCATTATGAACATTGCACATTATCCTACAAAACATGACAACAATTCACTAAATAAAAGGAAACGTGCCTGATTATTACAACGGCATTTTCATTGGGTGAACGCGATCGCATAGCAAATACAGTAAAATATAATAATCGGTCATCAGAAAAGCTACCAATAATAGGAACACAAAAAAATAACAATTAGGCCGACTGATCGTCGTGACATTAGATTAGTTTTATTGGGCTATTCAACAACGCGATAGGCCTACTTACTCTTTCCACCTCGCTGCTTTAACTTGCAGGGCGAACAGACTAATGCGTTGTTTTTTTCCTTAGTTTTTTTAAATTATTTTTTTAATCCGGCGTTGTTAACATTAGTAACGGATTCTCGTTTTTTTATAAAGCAACATTTGACCAGGAAAACATGAAATTTCAGTGCAAATTATGTCAATATGTAATTTAAATGTGTACATTAATAAAATAGTAAGTTTAACCGACTAGCATTTCTGGTGCCGACTAGCGAGGGTAGCAACATTTAATCGGCTAGTCGACTAAACGCGCACATCCCTAGTTATTACCATTATTTATTCAAGCATTTTTCACACTTCATTCTTCCTTAATGTTCAAATTTGGAACTTTGAATTGTGTTTGTAAGGAGGTCTCATTGACACCAGTCACAACCACCTCAGTAAATTTGGGAGAGCACAGACAAATACTGTACGTCTTGACGTCTGCCGCTGTAATCGGTCTCATAACGTGGTTGCGTTGGAGGAGCAGGGTACACATCATGAGCAGCTGATTCAGACAGACTGCAGGTGCCTGATTGGGCAAAGTGGGGTCACTGGCAGGGCAATGAGACTACTCCCTTTTTACACACTGTGAAAATAAATGTGCAGCAATTATTTAAAGGCCATCACATAAAATAACAGGATTTATGCAGTTTTCCTTGAATGGGTTTTCACTGGTAATATTTCTGACATTGTGTACGGTCTATGTACAATTGTTTGAGTTATTTCTGTTCTTTACAGTGCAGGCATTGCTACCTTGTGGATGTCATAGCAGACTGTGTGGCCTATGCACACACATGATTTATTCAAAAGGATCATACAACCACTTTAATAGAACAACCTAAGCGCCCATTTCAAAGTATGCTGACAGCTTTCACATAATACAGTTTTTCAGAGTATACATACATTTTTAGAGAGTTTATAAATTCTCACTCGTTGATTCGATGATAAATATATTCATTTTCCTGTATTAATTTACAACTGACTTTCCTCCTCCTCGCTATTTTCCATGAGTGTTATTAACCCTTTGAGTAGGTTTTTTGGAATGTTCTTTCAAAAGAATTCTAAAGTTAAGAACAAACTAATCACATATTTATGATCTTACACTTTAAAGGGACATTATCACAGTCATTGGGCGTGAACTCCACTGCCTTCTGTTTGCTGCTTAAACAGCTTGAACAGGCCTCTGGTCCATCCACCCCTGCTCCTTAGATCAGCTGAAACGTGGTCATCTCTGAACTGGATAAGAATTGACCGTTAGCAAATGCATGATTGATACAGCAGTCCACCAATGCCTGCCTAGAAATGGTTGCCATGTAGGACTTCCTCTGACACCTAGCTCCGAAAAATAATTTTCGTTGATAGCGCGGGAAAAACCTTAGCTGCAGGTGGATGGTTTGGAGATGGTTGCTGAGGAACTTACAGAACAGACACATGCTATCCTGAATGTCTGTTATTTATATTCCATTCTCTAAGCCGTAGACAAACTTGGGAACGTGTATTTAGTGGATAAAACTTTGTGGACGAGCACACTTGCAGCTCTATGTCAATACCGTAGCTAGACAGAAAAAGCATGCGTACCTGACGAAGATCCAGTTTGGATCGAAAGGTTATCTGTCTACGTGTAAATGGTGAAACACAGTTTAGTATGCAGGCTTTTCTCTTCACAGCATGTATTTGTCATTACGCTGTTCGGATGTGCATGCGTATTCTCTCAATAGGCTAACGTTAGCTAACTCACCATAGACAAACACACATACATTTGCTCAAAGGTAACTAAGTTAAGCTAAATTAGCTATATGTTGTCTATTAATAACATCAGCGAGCGTTGACAAATCTAATCTATTAGCTGTAGTTAGCCTAGTGATTAAAACCAAGTTTATTTGGTGTGGTTCTTCATGTTTTATCTGCGAGCGATATGCTTTTGCAATTATAAGTGACCTAGTTAGTTTAACCTTGTACAGTTGAAGTCGGAAGTTTACATACACTTAGGTTGAAGTTATTAAAACTCATTTTGAACCACTCCACAGATTTCATGTTAGCAAACTATAGTGTTAGCAAGCCAGTTAGGACATCTACTTTGTGCATGACACAAGTAATTTTTCCAACAATTGTTTACAGACAGATTATTTAACTTTTAATTCACAATATCACATTTCCAGTGGGTCAGAAGTTTACATACTGTGCCTTTAAACTTTTAATGTTTGGTCGCATATCTTTTGGCTTTGCATGCCATGGCCTCCTGATGTTTGTGACCCAACAACATCAATAGACTCTTGATATCTTATTTGCTGCAACTCTTACAAGCGAACATCTCTGCATTTGAATGGATCTCTATAGGAATTGGGGGGTGGGACTAGATTTAGCTGTAAATTATGCTGGAACCGTATGGAATACATGATTGATTGACTTACAGCCATTTAGCCAACCATGTGTTCCATACTGTTCCAGTGTAATTTATAGCTAAATCTAGTCCCACTCCCTAATTCCCATAGAGATACATTCCAGAGATCCAGATCCAGAGACCTTAAAGTATCACTTGTAAGAGTACCTGAAAATAAAATATCAAGTGTCTTTTGATGTTGTTGGGTCACAGACATCACAAAGGCATGGCATGCAAAGCCAACGGATATGTGACAAAATCTTAACATAAAAAATGTAAAGGCATTAGTGTATGTAAACGTCTGACCCACTGGAATTGTGATATTGTGAATTAAAAGTTAAATAATCTGTCTGTAAACAATTGTTGGAAAAATTACTTGTGTCATGCACAAAGTAGATGTCCTAACTGACTTGCTAACACTATAGTTTGCTAACATGAAATCTGTGGAGTGGTTAAAAATTAGTTTTAATGACTTCAACCTAAATGTATGTAAACTTCAGACTTCAACTGTATATGTAACCCCTCACCGAAAACTGCAGACATTGCCATCAACTTTTCAAAGATATCTGACTTCCAAAAACCATCTGTGATTTCTTCGGTAATTCACTCCAGCTGACTCCATCTCCTTTTGTCTTTATCAGGGAGAGGAAATTGTCGGAAGACCAGGCGCGACAGATGGGAATCAATAAGTGACCGAGACAGAACACCAATAGAACGGAGAAGACTCTGTGAGATAAGGAGATAAGGAGATAAGGAAAATAGAAAATAAATGCCCCATACTCAGTAAGGAGATGATCTAAACAAAAATAGAGATCCAAACAAAACAGAAAACGACCCGTAACACTGACGGGCGAACTACACATAAAGCGAAAAAAAAAAACGAAAATACACCTTAACTCTCAGACGAGAGATCTTAACACAAGGTGCGAGTATATAGAACTGAAAACAACCCCAGCGGGCGAAACGGTAGTAGGAAACGAGATAATAATCTCCACCCTCAAACAGAGAGAAAACTACGGAGAAAATTAAATAAGTACTACATTACATTACATTACAGTTATTTGGCAGATGCTTTTATCCAAAGCGACGTACAATAAGAGCATATTGAAGGTCATTGACACAACTACAAAGTAAATCCAACAAAGCTCAAATTTCTCACAACGTAGGAGCTATCGCTAGTAATCAACAGAATACAGTTGGCTATACATTCTAAACTATAAAATAGCAAAACCAAATAGAAAATAAACAGAAAGAACATACTATATAATTGGCCTTATACATGTAGTTATTCAAGGTGGAGTCTGAAAAAGTGTGTTTTCAGACCACGACGGAAAACAGACAGCGTTTCAGCTGAGCGCAATGGGGTGGGGAGTTCATTCCACCACTGGGTTAGCTAGAGTGGAGAAGCTCCGCAGTCGGGATGAGCGAGTGCAATTAACACGGAGGGAGGGAAGTGCAAGTCGCCCTGCACCCGCAGAGCGAAGTGGTCGAGCAGGAGCGTAGTTGTGAAATACCACAACCGCCAAGTCCCGCGCTGTCCTTACAAATGGTAAGAACAAAGTGGTCGACAGAATTCTCAAAGTCCTATACCATACTGGCTTACTTTGTCAAGGCTTAGACAAATATGGAAGCTCAGGAAGATAAACACGCAGAGGTTAAATAGCAGACAGAAACACTGAACAGGTGCAATCACTGAGCACCGGGAAAGAATAGAAACCCGGCACGGAGCAGTGAGCACGAGAAAAGAGCGCCCCGCCAGAATGGAGGACAGAAAAGAAATAAGCCTACCAATCCATGACAGTCATACAACAGTCGCTAAGGAGGGTGGGACTTGTGTATATTTTGTTTGTTTTGTAGTTTGTTATGTAGTTATTTAGTTTGTTAATAACAACAGCACATCTTTTTGAATTAATTTTTTTTCATGTGCTATGCCACAACCGGAAAAGGGGGGAAAAAAAGCTTTTTTGATGTCCGTCAGAAAAAAATACATTGTTTATCCACATAAATCCAAAGCTGCTATTTAGTTTATTTCTGCATGTCACAGAATGGTTAAACAGTTGCTTGGGAGCAACCCGAGTTCAGGAGTATATATTTAGCATTAAGAATAAATCTTGGGGCATAAAGGGATCTGCAGTCTTTTCTTTTTACAGGAATTTGGTGTTGGCATGTATTGGGCAGTCATGATGATTCAGTGACTTTCAAGTCACCTGGATGACTCGCCTCATTCACGGTGCCCCCATAAATAAGCTAATGGGCATGCTATAGAGATCAGTGAGTTTGATCAGAATATGCATAGTATGACAACATACATCACCAGAATTCTATTTCTGGGTAGAGGGACACATGTCATAAATTTCTCAACCTTAGGCCTCTATTATTCTTGCCTGAAATGAGATGGTAAGTCCACGGTTGATCTCATTCTTTTGAAGTCACACTTGATTTTGCGTAAAACAAATCTCGTTTAAACGACTTGACCTCTGAACCCCTCGGCCCGTGTGCTGTACAATGCGCGTTCGGGAAAATGAGAAGTTTTCAGGTGAACAACAGCAGGAAAAAAGATATGCCTTTCTTCCTGGAGCATGCCTGCCTGTAAAAATTTCAGCCGCAATGAAGATGCTGGATAATAGCAGCCGATTGAAATGGCGCAAGGTGTTTTGTGGCCAGTTATTGGGAGTATGACGCAAAATCAATTTTTTATGATGCTTTGATAGGATTTTGATTCGATTTCCTGACGCCCTTCCATGGCTGGGCTCTGAGAGTATGACTAGCATTGTTTTAGTGTTAGGACTGCAGGCTTGGTTTGTCCTTCTCTTGTAACTCAGTTCCATCCAGTTCCAGGTGATTAAATGCCCCCCCAGTCAGAGCCAAATAAAGTAAACACATCACCTGTTTTGAGCCTTAGAAAAAGCGACTGGGCATGTCATACCTTGCGGGAATCTGTCATATGCATTTAAAGTAATATTAAATATAAATACATTTGACAGTTAAGGGTCAGTTTGGAATAACCCTTATTACAAAAATGGAAATAAATGTTTGTTTTTCTGAAAATAAAAATTAGAATGAATGAAGGAACTGTGTGTAAATGTTAAAATGAATCTTGTCATGTAGCCTATTTTTTTCTCTGAAATAATTTATTTTATATATATATATATAGTGCTCTCCACTATTATTGCCACTCCTGGTAAAGATGAGTAAAAAGGGTTATAAAAAAATAACCGTCTGGTGAATTAGCTTTCAAAAAATTGAAAAATCCAACCTTTAATTGAAGTAAATTTATTATGAGAAAAAAAATCCCTCATTAAGAAATAATTATTTTTAACAAAACCATGTGTGCCACAATTATTGCACCCCTGCACTCTGCATTTATATATAGAATAAAGTAATATAATAATATAATATAATAAAAAAAATTATATTTGGTAGCATAACTTGAAGGGTTTCTTCTCCTGGCTTATTTTTCCATAGAGTTCAATGGATACATTTGTCAGGAGAAACAACCCTTAAAGTGATCCATCCATATCAACTGCATATCTAGGAGCAGAGTGATGGTTTGAGGCTCGTTTGATACATCAGACCCTTCATGACTTACAGCCATTTTACCAACCATGTATTTAATACTGTTCCAGCACAATTTACAGCTAAATCTAGTCCCACCCCCAAATTACCATAGAGATCCATTCAAATGCAGAGAGGTTATTGTATCGCTTGTAAGAGTACCAGAAAATAAGATATCAAGAGTCTTGTGATGTTGTTGGGTCACAGACATCAGGAAGTCATGGCATGCAAAGGATATGTGACCAAAAAAAGATTACTTTATTCTATGTATAAATGCAGGGGTGCCAATAATTGTGGCACATGTGGTTTTGTTAAAAATAATTATTTCTTGATGAGAATTTTTTTCCTCATAATAAATTTACTTCAATTAAAGGTTGGATTTTTTTATTTTCTCAGTCTGAGATTAAGCTAATTCACCAAACGGTGCATTTTTTATAACCCTTTTTACTCATCTTTACTAGGAGTGCCAATAATAGTGGAGGGCACTGTGTATATATATATTGTATATACTGTACAGTATTATGTGTCATTCCATATAAAATCAACCAATTCTGGGAAAAGTTCCCACCTGACCCCCTCAAAATCACCTGATTTATTTTGTACATGAACTATAATCTATTTAATGAAGCTATTCAAAATTTTAACTTTAAACTATGAATATCTTGCGAGTTATGCCCCTTGACATACCTACGGGTAGCTCAAATTTTGGCTCTTGTTACATTTTCAGTCATATTTGAGCCCTCATAGCTTCATAACTAAAGGTGCTAGCCACTTGCAATTTGCAGAGCTCAAAGATACATTGGAGTTGTGTTCAAAACTTAAAGTTGTGTTCAGTATCAAACGAGCCTCAAACCATCACTCTGCTGCCAGACATGCAGTAGATATGGATGGATCACTTGAAGGGTTGTTATTCCTGACTTATTTTTTTAATAGAGTTCAATAGGAAAATGAATCAAGAGAAACAACCACAGAGTGATCCATCCATATCTACTGCATATCTGGCAGCAGAGTGATGGTTTGATACCTCAGAACCTTGATGACTTAGAGCCATTTTGCGAATCATGTGTCCCATCCTGTACCAGTATAATTTACAGGTCCTTGAGTGTGCGGGCTGAACATTGGAGCTCTGCATTGCATATTTTCATCCTGATTTTCTCTTTTTTCATATATGTATATATATACTTGTTAGCATTTTTCCAATTTCATCTTGGCAACAAGTTTTGACAACAAGGCTTTTGTTTTTGAAAGATAAAAGGGCCGGTAATATGATTCTGGCTAGGTATTGATTAACTATAAGATTACACATATAATTAATATCTTTGTATCACTTAAAAAGAATAATGATTTATACAAGTTTTGACACGTTTACGAGTAATAAAAATTGCACTACATTGGGTAATTAGTAAGCAAGCTATATTTGCTGCTAAATTGTAATTACTGTCATCATACATATTCATTAAGAAACAATTCTCATTTAAATTAACCTTGAGACATGTAATAAAATTATATGGGATTAAAAAAAATATATAGCTATACATATCACACCATAGACCGTGGCAGCTAGACTGGAAGAACACAAACTGATTATTCTCATGAACTTAATGAACATGCACTGAATTATCTTCTGTATGCTAACTGGCCACATTTTTTACAAGATTATTTGCCCTGAACCTTGAGAAAGGGGGTGAATCAAACACACACACACACACCTACACTGTTTAAGATTGAGTGAACTTCGGACTACCGATACAGTAAAAAGTAACTCAAGTACAGTAACGCCAAGCAATAACGCCAACCCCGCCTCCTCACAAATCATCAGGGCCCTTAAATCCGCCCACGGTACCTGGAACTGGACACTTACCCTCCTAAAGACTGACGTGGTATTTTGGGCTACCGCTCGAATAGTGTGGAGCTATTGTATTCTGAAAGCGGCCAAGGTAGAAGAAAGAAACAATTTCGCACACTTAGTTTTTCATTTACCCTGCCAACTACCTCCTACGTGCTGATAAGAATACATAAATAATAAATAAACCCTGGAAAAGTTTTTCATAAAAAACTTTCGGATGCATTTGCCAATTAGCAGTTGGCTTCAGAGAACAGGAAACATAATTGGAAAAAATAAATGTACATGAGAGAGAGAGAAAATAAAATGGCATCAGATAAAGACTTCAGAGATGGCTCTAAAGGGAGGGGAGTGATCATATAAAATGGGCTCTGGGTTAAATGTGAAAGCCGGGTTTGTTTCCTCATTTTTGCCAGCATGTTGGAGAGCAAGCCCTAGCCATTGCTGGATATGAAGACCCCAAAAGGCTTCCTTTCACCACTATAGATTTTAATGCACCACCCCACCCAGCCTTATCTCACAGATGTTCACTCTAGCAGCCTATGCTGTGGGATATTGATATTTTCAGTTATTGGTGGAGCCACACATGCATGCTATCCCAGAACATTGCAATGTCTGCCACAGTGTTGATTGTACACTTCCAGATCATGCAGACAAACATATTTTCCAGTTCAACCAAGCATACAGTCTGAATACAGCCACCTTTTCGAAGATAGCTCAGTGTCTTTCGAAGATATCTTCTCTCTCATCCCAGCAAAGTGTGTACAGCTAAAACGGGTCCAGTTATCACTGCCTTTCAAAGGGCAAGAACCATACGTACCCAAAGAAGAAAGGGATGGATGCAATGACAGTTAAAAGATGACTGAAGGATTGCCATCATATAGATCAGAAACAGGCCGTGGCTTGCGCTACAGTGCGACATAAAAGCACAGAAACACTTACAAAAAAAAGCGGGCAAGCTTCCTCAGAGGAGAAGATCTTTGGCAGGCAGCAAGTCCTGTAACTAAGAACTTTGACCTGTAACTAAAATCAAACGGGGAAGCAAAAAAACTAACTGGCTGCTTTGACAGGCATTCTGTGATTGGTTAATTAGTTAAGAAGACATCTGCACGGAGGCAGCTTTGGAGCGGTTTTCTGCGTAATGGAACTTGCGTCCTGAAAAAACTAGGCCTACCTAAATGAAATGGGGTGTATGAGGTGCTCAGATCAATTTCCTTTCAGACAGCCATAAAAAATGTTACGGGGCATTCTCCCACCATGGTTACATAAACTGAACAGTGGGTACTATACTGATGAAAGCTTTCTTATGAAAATAGTGCTGCTTTAGCAACCTATATTACAGTGAATGATATTGAGATGTCAGCACTGGGTATTATTTTATAAGCTTTGGTGATGTGTGCATAATATTTTAAACCCGGCTCTGTATTTGCAATCACTTTCAAGTGTAGTTATGCCTCTGAATGTTCATGTGAGATGCAGATAGTTTGGATATACAGCTGAATTGTAGTTTAAGTTAAGTGTCAAAGTGTTTTTATTTATCAAGTGCACAGTATAACACAAGGTCATTCTGAACAATGAAATTCTTAGGACATGGCAAGCAACAACTATGTAGTAGGCATTAAAAACAAACAAAAACAAAAACATATATCAAATAAGGGCAAGAATAACAAATATAAGTATACATAGCGGTAAAACACTAGCAGCAGTTCCAGATATGGACAGTAGGAGTATTAAATATAAAGTGTGGAGGTGCCGATAGACATGTGCAATAGATTGAATTAAGGTGATGTACATTGAATGTACATAAGAAGTGCCTAGAGCATACAATGAGGTGCGATGAATGCGATTAATGCTGCTGGTTGAGAAGCCTGATGGCCTGGGGGAAAAAACTGTTTGTGAGTCTGGTAGTCCGTGCCCGAATGCTCCGGTAACGTCTACCAGACGGCAGCAGCGAGAACAGTCCATAGCCTGGGTGGCTGTAGTCTTTTATGATTTTCTGTGCTTTCTTAAGGCATCGTGTGTGGTAGATGCCTTGCACAGAGGGGAGGTGGCAACCAATGATGCGCTCCGCTGTCTTCACCACCCTCTGGAGGGCCTTGCGATCAGCAGCGGAGCAGCTGCCATACCAGGTAGTAATGCAGCCAGTGAGAATGCTCTCAATGGTGCACCTGTAGAAGTTGGTGAGAGTTTTGGCAGACATGCCAAACTTCTTGAGTCTCCTCAGGAAGTATAGGCGCTTTTGGGCAGTTTTTACTGCCGCGACCGATTGCCTGGACCAGGATAGGTCATCGCTGATGAACACACCGAGGAACTTGAAGCAGGAGACTCTCTCCACTTCAGCTCCATCGATGTGAATGGGGGCGTGACCCCCCCCCTGTCGCTTCCTGAAGTCCACGATCATCTCCTTAGTCTTGCAGACGTTGAGAGAGAGGTTGTTGTCCTGGCACCATGTTGCTAAGATGCTGACCTCCTCTCTGTAGGCGGTCTCATCGTTGTTGGAGATGAGACCCAGGATGGTGGTGTCGTCTGCAAACTTAAGGATGGCGTTGGAGCTGCGCGTGGCCACACAGTCGTGTGTGAACAGGGCGTACAGGAGGGGACTGAGTACGCAGCCCTGAGGGGCTCCGGTGCTCAGGGTCAGTGCAGAGGAGAAGCGGTTACCCATTCTCACCACCTGGGGTCTGCCCGTCAGGAAGTCCAGGATCCAGTTGCAAAGGGAGGTGTTAAGACCCAGGATCCTGAGCTTGGGAATGAGCTTAGCGGGCACAATTGTGTTGAATGCTGAGCTGTAGTCTATAAACAGCATCCTCACGTATGTGTTACCCTTATCCAGGTGGGAGAGGGCGGTGTGCACTGTCAGGGTGATGGCGTCGTCCGTAGATCTGTTGGGACGGTATGCAAATTGAAGGGGGTCCAAGGTGTCCCCTAAGTCGCCCATGTTCTAATATTTGTTTCGCATTTTTGTTTAATCATAATAGGATTCTAATGACACGAAAACTTGCAAAAAAGAGTGGACATGCCCCCTCCCCACGTTGCATTGGGTGCATTGCGTGTTATTGTGAGCCCCCCCACTCCTCCACAGTTCAAATTAGATCTGTCACTTGGATGTGACCAATGTGTGATAAAATATTTGTGATCTGATATTTGTCCATAGAAGGAATTCAAACCCCATATTTTCTTCCTAAGTCATTTTAAAATGGAATAATGATACTAGTGAAGTGGCAGAAATGTAGAGCGACCCCGTTTTTTTGGGTGGCTTGCTGAGAAAGCAAGCAAACTTACAAGCACAGTTCCGTTTTCATATCCTTGCTCCCCCCCTCCCCAAACAACATAAAATTAAAAGCACTGAAGAAGAAATGAGAGAATCCATTCTGACAGATTATTTGCATAAAATTATTTATGCCAAACTCAGAGATTACTCCACTGCTTCCCTGGGAAAATCTTTACCCTGGTGTTTCACCCAAAATAGAGAGCTGTGTTTCTTTTATCTGAACAGAGGTACCCAGACGCAATGCTGTAGCACACTTATTAGTTTATAGTGTATTACTTATTTGTTTATTAATGTAAATTTATAAATAAAAGACTGTCATATGTCATGCATCAATTAATACTGAAAAATAGCAGAATGGGGTTAAAACCAGAGGGCTGCACAGGTAAATTTGAATTATTATTTATAATAAATCCTTGCAACTCACCTGCAGCCATTCAAATTAGTTTCTGACTGTAAAGAGGCGTCTCAAATTTCAGTTTTTATTGATTAATTTTGAGGTCTGAAATGATAAGCTTATTAAATAAGGACTGATTTTCAGCCATTCCTTTGTTGCTTTGATTTTGTTTCATTGACTGACCTTGAATAACACACTGTACTAAAATGTTCCAGTACATTCTTGCAGGCATTTCTACTTTGGCTTTGAAATTTCTCTACGCCCCCCCCCCCCCCACACACACACACACACAGACAAACACAAACACACACACAAACAATGACATTTCCGCATTGCATTGGCAGTGGGTATCCATTCGGACAATACCCAGACATAGAAGCATAAACCCTGCCAATCAAATATTCCATTTTGTTGCACTGCAAGATAAGAGCATTAAGATCACTCTTGAGTGCCCAGCTTGTGAGATGGATTTTTTTTTTTATTTTGTATTTTTTTGATCTTCTTATGGGGAAGCTATCTTCACCCTGGGGCCCTCTTAATATTTTATGACCGTGCAATGTATCTTTTGACGTTAAAATATTCTGTAAATTAAACATGAATGACTGCATAATCAAAGACTTTTAATTCATGTTGAAGGGTATAGCTTTTTTGGTGAATGAAAAAGTAAACTTGAGACTCGAGGAAGTTTTATCGCATGATTCTGCAGCTCATGAAGTGCGTCCCCTGTGCAGGTGCTCTTTATTTTCATTTTCATTGAGGGATAGAAAGGCATTTTATCGACTCAAACTAGCTAATTACTGAATAAGAATTTGTGATGCCTTGAATTATATATACGTACAGTGCCCTCCACTATTATTGGCACCCCTGGTAAAGATGAGTAAGAAGGGTTATAAAAAATTCACCGTTTGGTGAATTAGTTTAATCTCACACTGAAAAAAAGAAAATCCAACCTTTAATTGAAGTAAATGTATTATGAGAAAAATAAATCCCTCTTCAAGAAATTATTATTTTTAACAAAACCACGTGCCACAATTATTGGCACCCCTGCATTTATATATCGAATAAAGTAATAATTTTTTATATTGATATCTTATTTTCTGGTACTCTTACAAGCGATACTATAACCTGCATTTGAATTGATCTCTATGGGAATTGGGGGGCTATTATGACCCAGAGCAACGTATACATTTCTAGAGAGAAAGCCCCTGAATAAATGGACTGCTTTACGTTTACAACTCAAGTTATGGCCAGCGTCTTTCTCATACCAAAGAAAGGAAAAGCTAGCTATTTAAATCTGAAAAAGGGAGGCTTTCCATCATAATCCATTAATTGGGACAAGGGCCACACGCTAGACTGCCTTGAGTAAACCCAGATAAGTTCTGCTCTTTTGAAAAGTGGCCACACAGTGAATTAAATTAGCATATTCAGCTGGATGAATAATTGAGCATTGTTAATCACAACAATCAATAATAATTCATTTTTAAACACTAGAAACTGCATTGGACATGCCATGAATATCCTCTCTGATGTTATTCTTCTCGTCTGATACAGAAAAAGAAAACTGGGGCTATAATTTGTAGTCACTGTATGCATGCCATCTGTGGATATGACATTTTTGGTGGTGGGTGGGATACAGCTTGTCAGTAATTCAAGCTAATTCAGTCTCTTTGTGCTGAACTAAAGTTTTCTCTAACTTCTCTCTATAGTTGCATACTTACATTGCACCAATTTTGATGGTCCCTAATATCAACTAAAGAATTTGCATATTCTTAAATTAGTGACCCAAAGTTGACGTGCTCTGCAGTATGACTGAATCTGGCTCTGAAGCTCATTTCTTCACATTGGAAGCAGTCCATATGATTAATAGGCAATAATATAGCAAAATCTATATGACACGATGATCATGAACACAGCTCATAGCAATCTCTGTACCGTGCAGCAAATTTGGGGCATAAATGTAAGGTTTTCACTCATGTACTGTTGAGGATGAATATCTTTCATAATGAAACATGCCACAAGATGTGTCACAGAATTATGAATTTTATCATATTGGACATTTCATCACCACTGCGGAATCAAATTTCCATCTGAAGTCGGAAGGCAACATCAAGGGTCCAATCTCTCTGTAGACTCTTTAAAATGGTGGCTTCAAACAGAATATTATCAGATGATATTAAGCTCTTTGGTTAATGTCAACCTATTTTTTAAAACAAGGTTTAATCTAATATTTATTATTATTCTTGAAAAGATATTCATTTAGACATAGTATTTGGACTGTGTGTCACACAGTGCATCACACCATTGCACAAAGCATTAGCGCTTTAGCCAAAGGTTTTGCTCTGGACCTCAATGTTTTACTGTTTAATGTACAACATTCCTCTGTCAGTGGATCAACCTTAAATTGAGTGAGCAGAAGCTTGCCAAAGGTTCGTCTGTTTAATATACGTTGGAAATGTGTGGTCACTTAAGATTGAAGGAAGGGAGATGCATTTGTTCTGCTTTTCAGCCCAATCCTAAATAGCTGCAATATATCCACAGCCTATGCAGGAGAGTGAAGACCTTACCTTGTTTAAGAAGCAGACTGCAGGTGCCTTGTTTAAGAAGCAGACTCAAACAGCGGGGGTCACTGGAGAGTGATGAGTCACTGACCCCTGCGTGGAACCTTCCCTAACCCCAGGCAAAGCTACTGCCAACTCCCGCCCGACGGGAATCCCGGCCGCAGTCAGCACTATCGATCTCCGTGAGGTCCATTCATGCACTAGAACAGTGTCTTAACACAATGAGCCACCCAGCAACTCCAGGTATGTTCATTTTAAAAGAAAAGGAAAGGGAAATCCAGACTGTGATAGGTAAGCCTTTCTCCCTTTTTGTTATGATGCAATTTCCTTTATTTCTTCCCCCAAAAATATCCAATATTTCTATCTTGTAATGCATATTAATATATGTAACAAG